>RJWT010052582.1:0-10544 GCA_004365215.1 Cuniculus paca | reverse complement strand
ACAATAATTCACTTTACTTTACCTTCTTCTGAAATGGTATCTAGCATGTTTAAAAGGTTTCCAAGGACAAGAAGTTTACCGTCTCAAAAGCAGCTCATGGCATTGCTCATTCACTCTTCTTACTAGAAAGCTCTTCCTTCTATTGGACCCAAAATCTTTCTCCTGTTTTTTCTCTAGAAGGCCCTGAAGTAAAGCTATAACCATTTCTGTGTGACCCTTTCACTATCTGAAGTACTCCCCCCTAACCCCCTCTAGCTCTTCCTTCCAGCTCTGCCCTGGGGAGCGGGCTGGCACTTTCTAGTGCAGATCAATGTTCCCTTGCCTCTAATTGCCACAGCCTGAGCTATCTGGCTAAAATCAAACCGGATTTCACTTCCACTTCCCTTCCCACAAGATAAAGCAGAAAAGCACACATTAAGAAGAGACTTAATTTATTGGTAGCTCTTTGGCAAAGGTTATATAAATGTTATTGGGGTGAAAATTAAATTGTAGTTACAGATTCATAAAACTTTATGTCAAATTAGCTTTTATGAAACTATTAAATCCCGTTTTACCCTCATACACAACAAGGTATTTAGATCATAGTGTATATAATTGTTTGTCCTTTTTAAATGATTAAAGCAAACATAACATGTAATGCAGATGATATTAAATATCTTGAAGAATGACAAATCCATAGAACTACTTTCACTCTTACACATCAACTGATCATTTAGCAAAGTTCTGTCCGTGCATTTTTCATTTTATTTTTCCTACTTAAAAGGACTCTATTTGTGGACTGCCCACCATTATCTGCTCTTTGTACACACATCATAAGTCTCCCGAAATAACACTTAAAGTCTTTCTTAATATTGCTTTAAAATGTTAACCTTTAAGGAACATTCAATTAAAAGAAATAAATGCTCAGTTCTTGACTCTAACAAATCTTATGTGTCAAGATTGTGATTCCCTCTGACCTGGCCGAAGTCTCCAACAACATCCAATGTGCCAGCTTCTTCTTTGTCCATTTCAGAAGAAGTCATATAAAGGAAGAAAAAAATTGCTTGAAATCACAGTGACCAAAGGATTCAAATTAATAATTACATTAAATAACCATAACTTTTTGTTTAACTATTCACATTCCACACAGTGGAAATTATCCTTTCCTTCAGATTTTTCATTACAACTTTTAACTTTGAGTCGCTACAGTAACAAAAGACAACTTAGAGATTACAGGTTGTGTTTTTCTCTTTCAATGCCAAGCACAAAGTGTACATCATAGAATTTATATTTGGTATTTGGCATTATTTTAATAGGTAAGGACAAGATCACATCTATCTTGCCATTAAAAAATTCTATAATAATGAAAAAATATATATACTATTACATCGTCAGTGACGCGAATAAAGTAAGTAACAGATACGGCATTTTCAATAAATGTTGGAAGACACACCATACTTGTGCTAGTCGTAAAATAGGCACAGTAAGAAAAGCAGACATTTCCCTCTTTGGCTGGTGCTGTGCTTTTAGGATTTTTATGCTACTGATTATTCCAGTGAAGTTAATTTTGAAGAAATTCTCTACACTTCAGTCAAATCTGACTTAATGCAAGACCACAGTATGAGCTTCTAAAAGAAGATAGCTCCTGCCAACTTAAGTCATCTCTCTTTAACAAAATTACATGCTTGTGGTAGAATTAAAAGAAGACAAACTCAGTGTTTGCTGGTTCTGAATGCCATTTTTCCTGTCTGGTGTGGTTTTATATTTTCAGCTTCTTCTCCTTTCTCTTCCTCTCCCCCACCCTCAAAATTCTGCCTTCACATTTGTATGCTTAATTAAATCCATCCTGTGCTCTATTGCTGAAGGATGTGAGTGATACAAAGATTCAGGGTGGGGTCATACAGTGTATAAGAAATGCACAGATTGTGTTCAAAAATTCACCTAGTATAGAATCATCAGTAGTGATTTCAAATGTTTTAAAAAGAGACCCATTTTTGGGTGTTCAAGATAACTTCTCTCTTGAAGCATGGTTCCTGTTTAGTTGTCAGATGGGAGAGCACTAGACCAAAACAAAAACAAAAAGAAAAATAGTCATTGCAATGCTTCTTTGAAAACTGGAGCCTTGATGAGCAACTGAAGTCTAAATCTAGGATATTTGTTTTCCAAGTGACCCACAACTTGGCTAGAAAAGCTGAGAAGATACAGACTAAAATAAAAAAATAAAAAAGTGTTTGAGGCATTTACATAGAGAACCTCAGGCTTGAAGAGAACAGCTTAGCCAAATTCAGAGTGCAATAAGGTTCACACACCCTGTACTTTGGCCATTAGATAAATTGTAAGTAGGGATAGCAAGCAGCCCAAGTTTAATCAGATGACAGCACCTCCAGTAGGCACAGAATAATTGCAATGTCACTTTGATGCCCTGTAATGAACACGGACAGCTAACTTACCCAGTGCTCTGCATTCTTAGTGAGATTTCTCTGCAGACCCTCAGATAGCAAAGGGAAAAAGGGAGCTCACATCCCCATACCTTATTCCAGATTTTAAGAAATGGGCACTGCTTAGCGAGATGAAATCCCCATTACTTCCCTATTCTCTCTTTTCTAGGGATCAATCCAACAATAGCTAAAACAAAAAGACCCAAGTAGACTTTGAGTTAAATGGGTCAGATAAATCCTCTCCTCTCAGACTGTCCTTTATTTTCAGGTACACTCAGCAGAGGCAAAACTTTTTGTAATACATGGTTGTGGCTCTCAGAAGTGTTAGGCAGAAATAATGAACTGAAGAAAAGGTGATTCTAACCAAGAAAAAGAAAAGATATTAGGACCTCAGTTTATGAGGTTCTTCTTTCTTTCTTATCTCTGTGTAGAGGAGGAGCTCTTTTGGTTTATTGATTACTTGGTTCTAAAAATAGGAAAGGTCAGTGTTTTAGTTTTAAGATTAGTGTTGGGTTACAGTTAGTTTCCAGAGATCACGGTGACAACTAAAGTCAATGATTTGGGGGGCACTTTTATTTGTTGTCTATTCATTTGGCTTCTCTTAAATATCAGAAAAACTGTTTCACTGAAGCCTGGGTCCCACCATGTTTTGCAGTAGACCTCTCAAGTCTCTGTATAGCTCTCTGCTGCATTTTGCTGACCCCGATTGGTACTCGAGTGGGCTAAACACTGCCTTTGTCATATTTCTGTCTTGCTTGTCCTTCATCACATCAGTGCCTCCACACCCAGTCTAGAGGGTCACGTCACAAGAAGGAAAACATTTGCAACCATGGTCAAGTAAACTAATTTAGGAACCATGGAAGAAATACGATGAGACAAATGATGGCCACTGAGAACCTAAGGATGGACTGTGGGAGGGGAAAGGAAGGGAGAAAGTGAATGCAGGTTAAAGTTTCTGAACTGAATACAGCAGGAACATAGGTCCCTTGCTCTCCGAGTGGCCTGTGCCACTGACATTCGTTCTGAAAGAAAATCCTCTCCCCAGGAGGGCACAGGAAAGACAAGAACAGATCCAGACCACAGCCTTGCCCCTGTGCATGTGGATGGGGTTGCTGTGGGCATTTCTACCCTCCTGTTGTGAAGCAAAGTATAACAGGGTGCCCTTTCTCAGAGACTGTTTCCTCTGATGCCTAAAGACACCCACACGCACCCAAGCATGCACGCGGGCACACACATACACACAATATGCACAAGCAGACGCCTGCCAGGAGGCAGTTGCTGGTTCTTCTGGCCTCTAGGTTTAAGCAGAGTAGAAATCAGGGTGTTTGGGTCTGGCTCTAGGCTGCCCTGAGCTGTGTCCTCAGGACAGGGTGGACGTATTCCTTTAATCCAAATCGATAGATATGCAACGACACTGCTTCACACGAGTGACCCTCTTCTTCTTGGTGGGTGGCTGCAGTTCAGGGCAGTTGAGTGTGACCATCATGGTGGTGAATTTCTTGGGTTTGCAGAAGGAGCAGGACTGAAAGGAGCCCTCCTCTTTCCGGATGTGCCTGGGGATGTAGAAGGAGTTGCACTGGCCATAGCAGAAGCGATTAATAATGGTACGGCTGTTGCAGCCCTCCTCGTGGATGGTCTGCTTCAGTGGCTGGGTCTTGCACCAGTCTCGCTTCAGGTATTTGCGTTCAGTCACGTGCAGGGCCTCCTGGCTGGACTCCAGCACCTCCTCACCGGGCATGGCTGTGCCCCGCCCTTGGCCTCGCCCGCGGTTCCTGGAGCCGGGCTGTGGTGACTGAGTCTGCTCCGAGTCGTTGTGCTGGGCCTTGTCCGGAGGTGGGATGGCGCCTTGGGACCCTTTCTTTTTCCCTTCAGTAGCAGGCAGCAGGGTCCCCAAGAGGAGAAGCAAAGCTCCCACAGTGTAGGCGGTGCGGCTCATACTAAAGAACCAAAACAGAGAAAGGGAGACATGAAAATGGAACAGCGAGTTAAGTAAAGCATTCTATGAAGCACTTATTTAAACACTTTATGTAAAATACTTCCTTGACATCTCACAATCTCTCCAGGAATTATCTTTCTTATCCTCCCAGCCATTAAGATGTGAAGTAACCAACCCAAGATCACACCACTAAGTAGCCAAGACTTTTTGTTCATTTTTGTACAGATTAAACCTAAGGCCTTCCCACTAAGCTCCGTTCACAGCCTTCCTCTCTCTCTCTTTCTTTCTTTTTTTCTTTCTTTCTTTCTTTCTTTCTTTCTTTCTTTCTTTCTTTCTTTCTTTCTTTCTTTCTTTCTTTCCTTCTCTCTCTCTAACAGAGTTTCACTAAATTGCTAGATTGATCAGGCTGGGTTGGAATTTGCAGTCTTTCTGCCTCAGCTTCCCAGAGCACAGAGGTTACAGGTGTGTGCCGCCATGTGCACGCACAGCCAAAATGAGACCCAGGCAGGACCCATCTCTTCATCACATGGACCACCATGAGAATATTTTGCTTGGCTTCTGACACCAACTATACTGGACTTTGCATTGTGGTCACAGAAGTGTATTCATTCTTGTATTTGACAACGTGAGATTTTCTTTGTCCCCATACACAGGAAAGAGAGACCTGTGAGGAAGACCAAAATGGACGTGATGGAGAAAATGACATAACAGGAAGAGCAGTGGGTGAAAAGTAAAGATGGAGTTTCTAGTTGTAGTCCCAGGGCAACATCTTGCTATTTGACCTTGACAAAGTTACTTTACTTCTTGATAAATGACTCCATGATGCAAAGACACCTCCCAGGAGATGTTGGTGCAGCTCAAATGTGATGTCAAAGTAAAAGCAATCTGAGAACTAACCATGTACACAGAGATATTGCAGATAGACCAAGTGACCATACCAGGCAGGTCAAATAACTCATATGATTTCTCAATATCTTGCTGCTTCTTTTTTTTTTTTTGCTTATTTTTATCTTGAAACTGAGCATATATATTCCATACATCATTCTTTAAACCATGCTATAGACTTTTTTACTTTTTAAATGATGAAATATCATTCACCTGTGTTATCCCTGTCTCTCTCTCTGTCTCTCTCTCTCTCTTTAAAATTGTAAAACTTTAAAATCATCGGTGGTCCCAGTGCTAGGGAGGCTAAGGCAGAAGGATGGTTTAAGCTTAGGAGTTCACGACCAGCTCATGCAACAGAGATTCCCACCTCAGAAAATAAAATAAAATAAAGAAAAAAGGAAAGGAAAGGAAAAAAAAAAAGCAAGCAAATGAATTGGCTCATACAATAAGTATGTGTGAATATTTACACTAATAAATGCCATAGATACATTGAATAAGTTAACAATAGTGAATTATTGTAAGTGGGTCTGGAGCTAGATATGGGTCAGGAAAGGAAAAGCAGATGAAGAAAGACAAAAATAAATAATAAATACGTTAATAAAGCAGAGGGAATCTGATAAAAACCAGCTAAGCAAGGATAGAGAGAGAGAGAAATGAATGAAGTGAACAAAGCAAATAGCCAGGGTATTTAGGAAGGTAGGGCAGACAGAGCAAAAGAAATGGACAAGGGGAAACAGCAAAAGAGCATTTTTGAAAAGGCGTGTGCAAGATGATTCTCCTGTGGCGGTCTTCAGAGGTTTGACAGTGCAGACAGTCATCAGGGATGCTGGAAGAATGAAGGTTGCTTTAAGCCAGCTTTGAATAGCAGAGCCTATGATGTTTCGGCCATGAGGCATAAGGAGAATTATTAAAACATGGGAGGATTTTCTTTTCAATGAGTGCTGTTTCAAATTTACAGTCTCCCCTTCCCGGGCCATGAGGACAATCTGACCTGATTCTTGAGTCTTCCTCTGCCCCATTCCTATGGTTTTCTGGATCTAAGAATACAGTAGTGAAGTACCCACTTCCTCTAGTTCCTCGTGGACACCAGTGTTACACACAATAATCACTAAGAGCAATTGAATAGTAACTTTATAATTGCTCCTCAAGAAACTGGACAAATTGGTGTGATTATCTAGAGCAATTATCTTTCAAAAATAAAAGCAGTCTTTGGTAAGTAACGAGTGTTCAGCCTTTAGGCTAATATCAAACTAAGATAATTAAATTTTACATTTAAAATAGTTAACTGTCACCATCCCTCCACGATTAACCTAATATGTGGAGGAAGTCCAAGGTGAAGTTGATAATGTGACACAGCTCCTGCGCCAACAGCAGGTTCCCTGGCTTTCGTCAGTGTATGTTACAACATCTCTGTTCTTTAATCACAGCCCTTTTGGCCACAACAACAAAAAATTAATTTCTTTGTTTTGTTTTTTAAAAATCACTTATGAGAAAAGTCCAGTTATAAAACAACTGATTTTCTCCAAAGGCCAGAATAACTTGAGCCATGACTATTCAGTCTCCTGGGCATACATACCGTGAATATGAAATGCTTTCACAAGTTTCTGTTTTTTATTCAATTCAGGACCAAGATCCAAAATGAAACTTATTCACTGACCATTTCAAAGGAGGAGTACATAAGATGGCCCTAGAACTACTCCCACAGTGTTTTTCCACACCCACTGAATTACCTACAGGCCAGTTCCCTGTTCTCTAAACAACACTTTTGGTGTCCACTTGCACTGAGGCTTCCTGAGACTTCCTGGGGATATATGTCAACTACATATGACCAGTTCAGTTCACTATATAAAGTCATCCCCTTCTACAAACATCTATCCAAAAAGTATAATTATATTTTTCTGGAATAACTTAGTAGCTTTTATATCTTCAACTTTTATTTCGCAGCATTTCCACATCTGTTATTTAATAACTATCTAGTCTTGAAAGTTGATGAGGGCTTATTCATCATCTTACTGTTAGTGCCTGGCACAGAGAAGGTGCTCATTAAAATCTGTGTAATGCTTGCTGTGGGTGACACAGATTTTACACACTTTCTGTTCTTTTTATAATGCCCTTATGGAAGAGTTATTTGCAATTCTTTTGGTTTCTCAGCCTCAGTATGGCAAACTTTCTCGAGCCTAGCAAGCTCCCTAATATTTGTCTATCTTTTTCTAGAAAGACTCCAGACTTCACAGTGTATTACCTAGTTCAATATAGGATGCCATGGGCTTTGTTTTCAGTTGAAGCCGCTGGATACATTATGGCAGAAACCAACAACAGCAAAGCAGTTAATTCAAAATTTGTGAACTGTGGTTTTCAGCTTTAATTTGGGCAAACATCCTGTTCATATGGGAGCATGTATATTCTATAACCAAACAGGATCTAGTGTGACAGGCTGTTCTTTTTAAGTAGTTTTTTTTCCCAAAATAAGATTTATTAAGTGTGAAAGATGAATTTTTTTTTTAATTTTTGAAAAACATATGCTTTAAAAATCTTCAGTGCTCATTGTGAGGCTTTTGAGTACTTAAATTTTATAGTTATTCAGAAGAAAGGAAAAACCAGCTTCAAGAACATCCATCAACAGAAACTTCAGCATCTTAGAGAACAGAAGCGCTCTTTCTCATACAGAATATCCAGCATGCTTCTGGGTGTCCTCCTTGAGTAAGGATAATGGGCTGAGAAATATAATTAGTCCTGCAACCAGGTTCTGTCACGTCATTGTGGGGTATCACCCAGCCCTCTCCACCACCAAACAGTCTTCATTACTCAGGAAAGACATAGGGATGTTTTGCTCTTAAAATCACAATTGTATTGGCTAGCAAATAATTTGCACTTTCTAAGTATCATAAATGTGCAGGAAATCAAAAGATGTAAATTCCTGGAGGACAATTCTTTTTCTACTTCAGTACCTAGCAGGAGGCTGCATGATCAAAAATTAACACAAATGCTGATCCAAAGTTAGGTTTCTATGAACTGCTACCCAGGTCCAACCGTGATTCGCAAAAACTTTACAGTAATTTTCATTTATTAAATGTCATATTCACACCATTAAATTAGGTTGTAGCTCATGAACATAGAGTATATCATGATACCCAATGAACATTTCTGTTCTCCTTTGCAGACAAGTATTCTTTATTCTAAATCCTGCCTTAACAACCCCTTAATGAATTTCTGTTTCTCCAAGTAATACAATCACATTTTCATGGTTACTTTTCTCTGCAATCGTTCTCTACCAGTGAGCCTCATTCTACCCCCACTTTTTCCCCATCCCCCTCTCCAATCCATTGTATTAGAGGATATACTCTCAAAGCAGATCTTACCTATCTCACGCTTTTCTTTCAATGTTCCTTAGTAATCAAGAGTAAGCACTTGTAAGCAAGATAAGCCATATCAACCATCTCGATCCTATATAGGTCAAGGTAATTTATCCCTTGCTTGACAAGGGCTCGAAGAGCACAATTGTTTTCTTGTTCTGGGGATTCAGAAATAAACATGCTATGTGTGACATATTTCTGACATTCTTGACGTCTTTGAGAAAATTTGGCTTGGCTCCTTTCTGCAGTCTTCTTGTATTGTTTTAGCCAAGCAACCTGCTAATCATGGATTAAGTGAAGTTTTGAAAAAGTATTACAGTGAAAGTCGGATGTCTATGCCTGAACTTCTGGTCAATTCCTCATACTGAATCAAGTTTAGGAAGATAGTCAACAAGCATAACGTCAAATTATTCTCCCAACATAAAACATAATGAAATTAATTGCAAATGTTTTATCTGCAGGCTAGATTTTAGAACGACCTATTCCTTTTTCTCAGGACTGAATCTTTAGGAAAACCAAAGGCTATTTATAATTTAATCTTTAACTTTAAAAAGTAATCAACTTTTAGAAATTAAATAGGAAATTTCTTAAGAATAAAAATAAGGATTGATTTTTTTTCCAGATTTTTTTTGTACCACAGAGACAAGTAGTGATAGGCAAGCTGTAGGATGATAAAATCTCATTCCCTACATATTGCACATCCTTCAACCACATTTGTTTTCTCTCTGGATACTTGGTATTGAACTCTGGGCCTTCACACTGAGTTATATCCCCAGACTATTTTTTTCTTTTGAGGCAGAGTCTTGCTAAATTGCCCAGGATGGGCTAGAATTTGTGACCCTTCTGCCTCAGCCTCCAGAGTGCTGGGATTACAGGTGTGCATTGCCCCCCCCACGCTTTGCTTCAAGTTCCCTATGATGAAGAACGTTTAGGCTAAAGCAGGCTGGGGCTCAATACTACACAGGGCAGAGAGGAGACCACCTAGTGGTTAAATATCTTAGGAGCTGTAAGAGCACTAGGAGATTTCTTTAGTGGAGTTAATGATTTTATGCAATTCTTGAGGTCAACAGGAAATGAGCTAGAAAGTAATAAATATCAAATGTTCACTTAGCACTATTGAGAGACAGCTAAATTACAGGCTGTGTATTGTGGAGAAAGGTGTGGCAGTCACTGCATATGTGGGATTCAGGATTAAATTCAGAGCCACTCCATGATATGTCCTGGTGCTATGCAATATAACTACTTTTTCCAGCACCACTACTAGTAATAAGAATTACCTTTTATTTTTAAATGCTCACTGTGCCAGGTAATATGCTAAATTCTGCCCAAATCTTATCCTTTATTTTTCACAACAAAATATGAGGTAGATAATATTCTGTATTTTTACCAATCAGGAATCTATCTGAGGTCATACAGCTGATAAGTGAGAGAGCCATGATTTGAGCTCTGTTCTAGGAAGAGCCCAACACATGTTCTTAACCACTGTCCACTGCTGACATCCAGCACAGTACTTATTGGATACATGGATTTGTTTTCTAATGCAATAAAATTGGAAGCATTTATAAATCAAATAATTATGTTTTATATCTTCATGTTTACATGTGAAGAAAAAGATTTCTCTTGTCCCAGATATTTCTGTTTTACTTTGCATTTCTAAAAGTACATGTTCAACTAAAAGGCATTCCTTGCAGATGTAAGAACTGGGCTGGTAGCACTTGGTGCCTTTCAGATTGGCATCCCCTCCTTTCTTTAAACCTTAAGGTTTAATTTACTGTATTTTACTCCCCATTCTAGAACATACTCCACAGCTTTGCTGTCAACAAGCATTTCTCAGGAGGGAGATGTCCCTGGGTCTCTTTGCACTTTGTCACTTTCCATACTTGACCATTAAGACTGAGATGGATGGCTTGAGTTTAGAAGAATAGGTCAGGAGACTCTCATTCAGAGATGTGG
>RJWT010052581.1:0-10541 GCA_004365215.1 Cuniculus paca | reverse complement strand
AACAATTCCTGTGTAGGAAATCCTCATTTCCACATCTTCAGAGAGTTGTTTGTGTAAGTTCAGAATGAGCACAAAGAAGGTCAGTGAGAGCTCAGAATCTGTTCTGAAATGAAAGGCAGGCAGTTGGAGCAGAGCCCTGGGTGAGAGAGCCGAGTTTTGCATGCAAGACATGGAGAGTCCCCTTCTTGGAGCCAGAGCCGCACCGGCTGGAGCGAGTGATTACGCACTCGGGCCATCTGCTCAGTGCTTGTGAAGGCAGCCCTGTGTCGTCCTGCCTGGACGCCGGGGAGGACACTGATCACTAGTCAATCTGCTTGAAATTGCCTCCTATGATTAGTGGGTAATGACTCAGGTAGGTCACGGCCACGGACGTTTCTGTTATTAATGCATTAGCAGCTGTAAATGGGCATTGATTTTGCACAGAGTACAGGTTTATGGAGTTGGTGGGGAGAGGCCAGCCCCGTGAAGTGTGAAAGGTCATTGCTGGGGGAAGAGACAGACCTGAGAGGGCAATGTCCTTTGGGAAGAGTGAAGGAGGCTTGGGAGGAGTACAGCTGCTTTGGAAAGCAAAAAACCTGGGGTTGGAGGAAGAAAGAGAAAAGTGTGCATATACCAAGGATAATCCTTGGCCCTCTCCTACATCTGAGATCAGGCTCTTCCTAAGTCCTCCCTGTGACTATCTAGTTTATGAGACTTTATACAACCTGGATTAATTTACTGTCTTTAAGTTTTCATTTTATAATGTTAACACAGGGCCAGGGATGCATACTGGCTCTCTGTTATATCCTCATCTCCCAGCACTAATCCACACCAAACTTTTTCCATAGCTACTTGTGCATGAATGAAAGGAGAAATGGATGACATTGCCAGGATACAGATGACAAGAGAGTCAGAGTATTCTGAGCTGCAGTGTACCACAATACTATTTTTCAGGGTAATCTTTCCTCCTTACACAGATGTACTGAGGCCCAATAAGAATTAGCCAGGTTGGCAAATGTAGGCACACACATGCATGTGCACACATGTCACTCAATATGAGAGGAGAATGATTCTCAGATACAGAATTGTTCTGTGCTGTGATAGCAGTAATGGTTGTTACCATTTACTGAGTCCTGACTGTATGCCAGGCAGAGGATTGCGGTTGATGTACTTTTAGGAAAGAATCTGAAAATAACCATCTGAGTGCAAAAGAAACTAACCACTCTTTTAAAGCTGGCTAACTATCCATAGTGAAAGTCTGTCTCTTTGTTTAGAAACTCAAACATTGAAAGAAACCTATAATCCTCTACATTAGCAAAAACCAGATTCCTTGTTTCCATAGTGGATTAACCAGTAATTTCTCCAAAATTCGTGTTTGCACCTTGGCTACTTCCATGGATCCTCATAGGTGTACCAGTGTCTTAAATAAGCAAGCCCACATTACAATGTAGAATACTAACAGGGAATAGATATAATCTGTAACTTAAGTGAAGGATTTAGCAAGAATATGAATCGACTGTTTTTCATAGGTCCTCCAATCAGGAACTGATGAATGATTAAAAGAAATACAAAGATTTCCCTTCTTAAGTGCTGAAGCCCATGCAATAAGATGCAGGCCTGCTGGCTTTCATTCTTTATACTTCTCTTACATAGCATATAAGTATGCATAAAACTATATCAATATCAGTTTATTAATAAGGAGAAAGCAGAATAGCTGTGCTGCTTGGGTTATAAACCAACATAGTGCACTTACTTGTCCAGAATACAAAGGGCTCATTTCGGTACACAGGTGGGGAAAGAAGGCATTACCATTGGTCAATTTCATCCATCCCTGCCTCACTGAAATAATGCTGCTCCTTTCAACCTTCTCTTCTGTGGTCTAGTTTCTCCCTTTCTTACTTATTTCTGAATTCCAAGTTGGAAGAAGACTTACTTAGCCAAAGATCTCTCTAGGTAATTCATTATTCTTACTATTACTATTTATTAATATTGTAGCAATGAGTAAACTGAAATCATATTGGTCCAACAGACTTCCAAGGATCATGAGATCATTTACTGTCCCCAAATCCAAAACTGCTCTTTCATTTTTCAAATGTTGATGGACGTTGGGATGGTGGGACTGTAGGGAATTATTGGTGAGAAGAAATGGTTTTAAAGTACAAAGATCATGCTCATTGTTCACAGCATTAACTCACACAACTCAATAAATAACTCACTCAAAATACATGTGGATTTACCACTTTTATGTGCATTAGCAACACAGCAGGAAGCCAGATGGGTGCATACTGCACCTTCCTAACTCCTCTAGTCCAGTGGGGAAGACAAAGAAAAAACAAGTAGTGAAAATGGCAATTCAGGTGCAGTATGAGTGCTCGAGCTGACACATTGGGGAAAGGATGAAGAACTAACAAGTAGACCCTGGGGTGCCACTTGAGGCTTTTTTCTTACTTATCCATGCTTCTTATATCCTACTGTCATACAACTCTTCTTATGACTTCCATACTTTCTTATCTCTCTCTGCCCTACCAAGGAGCCAACAGAAAGATACAGATACGCATTTCTCCTCTTGTTCCTCTGCCTATTCTCTTACCTATGATTCACACGTACTCATTAAATCAAAAAGCATCACCTGAACTTTTATTCCCTCCCTCCTCATCTATTAGAGAGAGAAAGAGAGAAAGAAAGAAAGAGAAAAAGGAAGAATTTGACAGAGCTCTGCTGTGCAGCAGCTTAGGAGAGACCAGAAATATACACAAGGAATGTGTGAAAAGAGTGTGTAGAAGTATAGGTCAAGTGTCAAAGCAAAGAGGATGGTCAGAGAGGGTTATCAAGATGAGGACATCACTTTATGTGTTCTTTCAGACCATGGGACTGTATGCAGCTGGCATTGAGCCCACACTACTCTTGGCCATCAATCAAAGGATTGCCCTATGTCATCCCTGCTCTAGTTCTGCCTCTGCACACCAGCTGAGGCCTCCTGACCTTTGCTATTTCCAGCTGATCTGCTGAGTTTTAACTTGAGAGGATTGCATTCCCTAATGGGAATCATTGTCCTTCATCATGTTGTCCACCCTACTGCCCTCTTAACTGTTCTATTGATGTCCAGATTCTAAAGTAATTTTTATGGGTTCAAACTACCCTGAATACCAGCTTAGTATTATGCTACAAGGAGCACCCAAGAAACTAAAGAATACAGATAACATTCATTATCAGGAAGCCTTAACATAGATCTGCACAGAGCATGAAATAAGAGAATAGGGAAATATATCCCAGCTTGAAGGAGCAAACGTACAAAGTATTGGAATCTGGGAAATACACACACTTAGTCCTCAAAAGTACAACTTGCATGGTTAGAACTGAAGGTATTTGGAATTCACAGAGAGTAAATAGTGTTACATAGGGTCTAGCTTAATGAACAACTAACTAGGTAACATTCATTGTTTCATGAATGTTAGTCACTCAGTATGTTGGGGTAATCCAAGAAGGGTGCCTAGGAAGGCTCCATAGACATGTGAGTCTGAAGAACAGAAGGCATGGAAAGAAAGCTTTTAGCAGATCAAAGGTTCCCTCAACTCCTGTTATTAGATGAAGAACATGACCATGTTGATAACTGAAGTTTCATACCAATGTACCTGGGAAAAGAGCAGTACCCTTGGGTGAATGAGTCGAGCTTGATCTGATTTCAAGTGTCAAGCACATCAAGCCAGAAGTGACAAATAGAAGTTAGTGAAAGTCAGTAGCAATTTTCATTGCACATGATTCGATTCAGTAATAGATTTAGATCCTATTATTACAGAACTATCACAATGGAAGTGGAAACTTGCCAGAAAATACTGAGTAAACAAAGACAGCGATAAGGTAGACATGTGCTGGTCTCTTGTCTAACGTCAGTCTTGGTTCTCCCACTTCGCGACACTCTACAAGAAAATAAGAGGCAGCCGGGCGTGGTGGCTCACA
This sequence comes from Cuniculus paca, assembly GCA_004365215.1. Classification (NCBI taxonomy): domain Eukaryota; kingdom Metazoa; phylum Chordata; class Mammalia; order Rodentia; family Cuniculidae; genus Cuniculus; species Cuniculus paca. The sequence goes on along the minus strand of RJWT010052581.1, from coordinate 6,605 downwards.
CCTGTAATCCCAACACTCGGGAGGCTGAGACAGGCGGATCGTTGTGAGTTTGAGACCAGCCTGGGCTACAAAGTGAGCTCAAGGCCAGCCTCAACGGCATAGTGAGACCCTGTCTTAAAAACAGGGCTGGGGATCTAGCTCAGCGGTCTAAGTGCCTGCCCGGCAAGCGCAAGGTCGTGAGTTCGATCTCTGGTGCCGCAAAAAAGAAAAAGAAAATAAGAGGCATGCATCTACCTAGTCATTCCTATATCTCTCCATGTGTTCTAGCATCACTGAATCCAGCAAGGACCAATGGTCTTCCCTGACCCAGCATTAGGGCAGATTCTATTGATATAATCAGAGGAGACATGCGTTGAACAGTCAGCACAGGATAAGTACCACTCAGGATGAATGCATGAAGTGGCATTGAGCAACATTTAGGGCAACTCAGATTCTTTGGTTCTGCACCAAAGGTAAATGTCAGAAGACAGGGCATATGGGAGGACAGGGATGGAGAACACTGGGGATTTGAGACAGGAATACTTCACCAATCAGCACCATAATTTATCTATACCAGCTGAGTATCAGCCTAGAATTACATATGGACAATTTGGACCTAGCCCCATATTCATAAGGCCTAGAGAGACAGAAGCTGCCCTGTCTAATATAATAGGCAGTCCACTATCTCTGTGTGTTTAAATTTAAATAAATTATAAATAATTAAATTTTAAAACTTAGTTCTCAGTTACATCAATCACATTTCAAGTGCCCAGTTGCACCCTGTGGTTACCATATTGGATGGCACAAAGAATATTCCTATCTACTCTTAACGAGGTAACTATGTGAGATGACAGGTATGTTAATTAATTGATTGTAGTAACCATTTCACACTGTATATAAATATATAAATGTATATTATATTATATACCTTAAATATGTATCACTCTATTCATTATTAAGACACCAATAAAGGTAGTGGAAAAGAAGAATACTCTTATCATATGAATTAGTTCTATTGGACAGCACTGAACTAAAGAGAAAGACAAATGTTAACTAAGTTTCCCAGTTAATTCATTAATTATAGTTAAGCTATAGCATGGCATGAAAGTACAATTCCACAGGAGGAGAAAGTCAAGGAAGCTTTCCATTGGAAGTTAAATGTGCAAGTTGTAGAAAATTACTTTGAGGCTTAAATCAAACCAATAATTCTGCTAAATGAGCTTCCTGTAGTATATCTTTTAGCAACAGAATGTAAGGGAATGTGGAGCCAGAAACTAGATACTGGCTCATGTGGGTGAACTGTCTATCTGTACAGTGGCCAGTCTGGGTGGAGAGGGTCCCAATACAAAAAGAACATTCTAAGAAAATTCAAATAATGAAAGACAATCAAACTTTGGAAGCAGAAAATGGAAATTGGTTCTCAGAAGCCTGAATGGGAATATCAAAACCCTGGCTCAGAACAAAGCAAGACACCCATCACGACTGTTCAGGCCAAATGTCAGACATGCAAATTTCACATGCAAACTAATTCTACTAGTAAAGTCTCAGAAGAAAGGGGGGTGGTTTCCTTAACAGTTATTTCTGCATGTGTTAAGGTAGAGAACACCCAAGGAAGATCAAGGCAGATGGCCAACTCAGATGCCAGGTCCTCAAGTAACTGTCTAGAACTCCATCTTCCTTCTAGGGGAAGTGATCTCTTGCCCCTAGAAGTAGACTGAGTTTCTAACACCAGGAAAACTGCCAACACAAAGAAAGCATTGGACACACTGAGACTGGGCAGTAGATCTTAACCTCCCTGATAAGACATTTTATGTTTCTTAATTTTTCAAACTTTATTTTCAAATTATCATATCTGCTTGCTGCTTTGGAACAGCAAAGTAATACTTTTTTCATCTTTAGACTGTAGCTGTAGATATGAAATACCATATCCATAGACAAATTAACGTGAGTTCCCTTACAATGCTGTACTAATTTAATTATCTTGGGGAGCAGAATTTCCCTTAGGTTAGAAGCTGCAGCCCCAGCACAGGATTGGAACATCAATTTCTCTCCGAGAAACAGCAAGTGTATCATGTTTGGAAGATAGGAACTGGGAGGGTCATATATAATCTAAAAAACTCTCTTGGAAATTTTTCTTTCTTTGTCCCACCCTGCCTGCCCCAGTGTAGTAAAGGGTCAAGGAGAAAGATGCTGCTTGCAACAGGAAAAGATAAAGCAACAAGCTTATTTAACTTTACACCAAATGGATTTGAACAGGCTTTACAGCAAACAGTCCCCCTCCTTTATACTTAACAAAACCTCACAATTTTCAGGAAATGCTGTACCCTGAACTTCAAAGGCTTGAAAAGATAGATGTGGCAGTTAGGGAATTAGAGATGTAATTTCCTTTATGATTAGGAACAAAGGCCTGAGTCTAATCTCCTTTGTGATACAAGCTTCGGCTGATCAGGGATACAGGAAGTCATTCTGATGTAGTGAACAGCTAATGCGCCCATCTCTTTCCTCTGGTCTCCTTCTTTTCCCTACCTGCATATGCAAATTCTATAGCAGTAAGTGCATCCAGGCAAAATCACTGAGGGCAAAAGAACTCCCTTTGATCAGTCTTTCCCAGGCTTGGAGCTCCCTGGACTCCAATACTACCTGTACCCTTCATGACACGACATTAGATGATGAATCAAATTAGATTCCACAGCAGTCAGCGGAAAACATGCTAATCAATTACCTACACATTGAAAAAGAAGTATTTCCCTAATTTAATCTTTCAAAGTTTTGATATTTATTCTTAAATCATTGCAGTTTTATTCATAAAACAAATTGTTGACTGACAGGTTACTGCAGAGGAGAGCCAATGTCAGAGGCTCTATGGTGTTACTCTCTGACACAAGGGTGCATAAAGAAAAAGAACCAGAGAAATTGGACAAAATACTGGTAGCTTCACCAAAAATGAAGTCTTCGTGTGCAACAAAAAGACAAACATTGGAAAAGTGCTCACAGGGTAAAAACACATGAAATTTCTAAAATGCACCAGGGCATCTTAAAAATACAGAATTTATTTTCTGCAGTAATTTTTATGTAGAAGTCATATATTTTTACTTAAAAAAGGAGAAAAATGAATTGTTCCTAAATGCCTCCAGAGTAATATGGTCTTGAAAACAGATCTCTGTCTGTTGGCATTTCTTTCTAGTTGCAGGGTCATGTGACTGGGAAAAGGAGACATAATGTCTCCTGATGAGAAAGCTAAGGAACATGAGAAAAAAGAATCACAGAAAATAATGGTGCAGTTAACCCATTGATAGTCAGGTTTGCTGCATACTGGGAGATGAAACAGGGGAGCAGGTTCGGTCTAGCAGCCCCCCTTCCCATTTCTGAATCCAATGCAGTAGAGAACAACAAAAAAGATTCAGGCAGACAAATTTCTTTGAGAACTGTAGGCCTGAAAAAGAGAGCTTTACATAGACAACGCAATCAAAGAAAGGGATATGTTTATGTAATGAATATTCAAAACAGGTTATACTTACTGAATGTGGAGTCCGATCAAGGAAGCTGTAAGTGCCACTTGCATGAGTTCTCTGACCAGTTTCCTAAGGAAGAAAAGAGGAGAAAACATTAGTATTTACTATGTACCCTTGCATCGTATGTGCATCATTTTTTATCAGAGAAGTATTGATTAACCTCCAAAACAGATTCAGACTGTAATTCAAATTTAACAAATAGTGATGATTGTGATGCTGATGAAAATGATAGTGCTGCATATCTGTGATCCCATTACTCTAGAAGGCTGAGGCAAGAAGATCATGACTTTGAGTCCAGGCTAAGCAACTTAGTGATTTAGTGAGACACTGTCTCAAAAATTTAAAACAAAAAAGGAGAGGGATGGAAATGTAACTTAGTACAAAAGTCCTGGGTTCAATCCCAAGTACCACCCACAAAAAAAAAAAGAAAAAAAAAGCGATGATTAAGATCTTTAAGTCTTTTAGGTCTTTTCGCACCCCAACAAGGAAGGTACAATTATTTTCTCAGAAGAAATGAGCCTTAAACAGTTCAGTTAAGTTGCACAAAACATCCAGCTATGCAAAGGAGCCTGGATTTGAACTGGAGCTCCTGAACACCAAGCTTACAGGCACTCTGTCCTATGATCTTAGAATTATGTCAAGAAAAGACTACAAGTTGACATTTCAGAGACATTATTGTGGATTTTCCAGCAGAGTTAGGTTGGATGAAATAGCTGCATCCTCTTAACTCTGGAACTGTAGGAGTCTATAAAAGTTAACTACGCTATAGTCAAAAGTACAAAAATGGCAGTGATTTCTTTTGCAATGAGTAGTGCTATGATACAAGTGGGCCCCTCAGGACTAAATTTCACAAGCATATTCATCATCACATACTTGGAAGGAGCAAGGCTCATGTTCATTAATATAAGATAAACTAAGTATTACCATGCAGGTAACCATTAAAGTTTCATAGAATTCAGTGAGTCAAAGGAAAGGCCATTTCCAAACACAAAAATCAAGACTAATCAAGTTGATGATGACTTGCTCTTTTTTCTGAGGGGAAATTTAAACAATAGAGAAAGAACGGGTTTGTAGGCATCTGAAATCCTTATCCAATGGTCACTGAATTACTCATATAAAGTAGTAATTCAATTTACACACAAGCTCAATGCAATTCACAAGTTTCAGAGCTTAATTTTAAATAACTTTCTAAGATTCATTAAGGGAAAATGCTGTACATTAATTTGATATTTACATTTAGTGAGCTCACCAGTATTACTAAGTCAAAACATCTGAAAAACTTAAAATGGCTCCAAAATATTGGAAAGAAAAATTTCTAGACAAGCCCAAGAGTACACAAGGCTTTGAAGTGGTAAAGATGGAGGTCACACAGTATATGCCTTAGCACCTTTTTGCTTTGTATTTTGAAGGCTTTAACTTCCTATAACTAATAACAATAAAGTTCATGAACCAAAGTCTAAAAGATCAGTCATCCATCCATCTATCCATCCATTCATCCATCCATCCATTCATTTATCCATCCCTCTTTCCTAACATCCTTAGCCCCGCTATTTAGCTTTGTGATGATGGCCAAGTCATTCAAGTTTTCTTTAAGTTTCACATTGGTAAAACTGGAACCTACACACTATCTAGTACACATATACAACCTAGGATTAAGATTTTTATTAGTAGTGTTTGTAAAGCATGTAGCATTGTACCTGGCACAAAGTCAATGCTATTTAAAAGTTTACTATTTTTAATTAGCCATTTTTATGTCAGGCATTGTCTGCATGGTGCCTGCAGTCACTTCAAAAGGCAGATGTTGGTCAGGAATGTGGAGGAAGTCTCCCTCTGGGAAGTGGCAATAGAGTGGTAATCAGATGAAGTCATTAGGAAGAAGATTTGCGAGTAAGGACATGAAGAGTCACATGGTTCTATCAGTCCACACTACACTTCAGCAGGAGGATTTTCTACTGCCTTAAATAGTAGCACTCATTTTTTTGAACCCTTATCAGTACCTCCCAGGCTCTGTATACAACTTCTTATTTATTAAAAAATAATGATAGCTATAGTCTAGCACAACCTTCTTGCCCTCTGCCCCCACTCTCCAGTTGATCCCTCTGGCCCTTAACGCACTCACTCGTGCGCTCTGAGATCCAGCTACATGAACTACCAATAAGACACTAGTGTCATTTACCCCCCCCCCCCCCCCCCCCCTTTGGTCACATCCTTCTCTCCTCCTGAGCAGCCTCCACTTGGCTCCAAGTGAACACATTCTCAAAGTCCATCCAAATCCTTCACTGACCTGTCTAGGTGGACCAAATTATGAGGCTTGGCTCCTGTAGCTAAATACACATTCTTTTGTCACAATCGCACTGTACGTCCTCTCTAACCCTTTGTGGCTGTGCACTCTGGGAATGCCAAAGCCATGTTTAATTTCACTCTACATCTTTACCATTGGGTATTGCCCAGCCTCTGAGCAGCCACTCACAACATTGCATAGCCTAGGAGTCTTCCTTGACCCCAAATGTCATAGCACCAAGGAAAGATGCTGACTTCTGTTCCAGAAGGGTTTTCTCTGAACAACAAGGCCTCCTCAGGTACTCTTTATTTGGTACCCAGGCAATAACAATTTGATCCCCATGTTAACTTGATGCCTATACCTCCACAACCTGATTTTAATCAACTTATAGTCGAAATGACATCCTTTTGATTCATAATAATCTGTCAAATCCTTGAGGTAGATTGCTTTATAAACAAACAAAATCTGGGAACTGCTGTCATATGGTGAAAATGGAATAAGTCTTTACCAGGGCAACAGTCAGCATTAAAATCCTAAGATGCTCTCTAGAGTTGCAGAGAAGTCAGGGTGTTCTTGCAGGAGGTGGTTGCTTGCCTCATAATTTAGCTTCCTGCCCCAGATAGATGCACAAAATAGCAATTTCAACACTTCCAAAACACCCAGGTAGATGACCCCAGGCAGCCTATGCACTGTTTAAATTGGTGGACCTGATATTTACATAGACTAACACTTGCAGTGCTTCTGCTTCCAGGGTACCCACAGTGGGCTGCCCCATAGACTCCCTGGAGGTGACTGCATTGAGACCTCCTCCTGCCTCCAAGCTCACCCCCACT
>RJWT010052580.1:0-10543 GCA_004365215.1 Cuniculus paca | reverse complement strand
TCTGTATGAAATACTGTATTGATATTTACATATATGTATGTATGTGTTCATATGATGTTGAGGTTTCATGATTATTACAACCTACAAATAAATCATGCTGACTTAAAATTCATTCCCCATTGCTAACTCTAGACATAAGACACAATATTAAAATTTGAAGTCTATTTTTTTAGGTTATTTGCACATTTTTATTATGATTTCTAGAAACTTGTAGCCTTGGGTGTTTTTGGCTTTATTTTGTTTGTTTTTTTTTTGTTTTTTTTTTTAAAGTTTGGCCTTAGAGTAATTCCATCAATAGAGTTGTGGACTCATTTGTCTAAATAGTCTCATATGGATGAAGCAGTAGTTAAGGTTATTGGTGTGAATAAGATTTTCCATAATGTAGAATGAAGTCATTTGAAAAAGTTAAACAATATTGTCTGTCTAAAGTAAGTGTGTGACATGACTGAGTGAATCAGTGGGAAATGTGTATTTATGTACCGAGGCAAGAAAAAGACAAAATTCTAAGGAAATCTATGCTGAGTCTAAGGTGTACAGGAATATCAGGAAAGAGAACAGAGGCAAGAGAGGTGGAGCCTTTCAAGATAACACTATGATGGCAATGAAGAGCTAAAGTTTTTTTCTCTTTAGACTTTTAGGCTATGATCAAGGAGTAAGGATTTATAAATTAAGAATGCAATATTTGGAAAAGTTCTTGCAACTGTGAGATGGTAGTAGAGTGGACAAGGTAAGTTAAAATAGAATTTTCAGTATTATCTGTTTGTACATCACTTTCTATGACATGTTCCTAGGTAACGTCAGGTTTAAAGATTAATACTTAGATGTCCAGGGTGATGAGTCCTGCCTGATGCTTGCATCATAGTTGTTCACTTGATCATACTGAAAATGATTTGAGAATGCCAGGCAAAATAAATTGAAGAAAAAATTCAGCATTATCTAGCTTTGGATATTATTGAACTACCATATACACAGAGTGAAATTTTTGCTGTGAAAGTAAATCATAGTCCTTTTTATAACATTGCTGATTCTAGGCTAAGAAGCATTCCCCTCCCTCCCTGTCATGGTCATTTATTTTTGCCTACTTCCCGTTATCAGTTCCTTTATTAGGACCAGGACTTCACAAACTGGTGAGTAATAACTCAAGAGTGATGAGGTTCTGCTATTTAACCAAATTTAAACTCCCTAATATCAAAGGACCATCTATGTCTCCTTATTTCATTTCTGGTCAAGTGACAGATAATGCTAGATGTGCCACAAGTGAATTCATGCTTCCAGCTTCACTTTCATCTACAATGGGTCATCTAGTTAGGTTGAAGTTTCCTTCCCACATCTGATTCTTTAGAATCAAAGAAAAAAAAAAAGAAGAAAATCTCAATGAAGCCTCCTTGATGTGGTTTATCATTTAATTCAATGTTTTCCAGAGTCCTACACAATCTTAAAAATCATGTTTGTACCTTTAGTTCATTTCCTAATTTATGACCCCAGCTTGAGAAAGGGATTATTTTGGTTTACCATAGATCAGTAATCTCCACCAAGGTCCTGCTATGCTTATAGATGGGGCCTTTGGAAGTCTGTTGGGTTACAGAGCTCGTAGCTGTCATCCTATTAGGAGGTGAGACCTGGTCTGAGGAGGTGGTTTACTGGGGGTATGGCTTGGCAAAGGATATCTCCCTCTTGAGCTTCTCTCTTCTCACTCTGCTTCCTCTGCCCAAGCTATTCCACTGTGCCAACTCTGTGTTGAAGCCTATCAGACATCGATTGAAACTTCTGAGCTTGAGCCAAAATAAGCCTCTCCTTCAAGTTGTAGATGTTGGGTATTGTGTGTCAGTGATGAGAAAAGTGATTAAGATAAAAATGATGGAAGACAAAATAAGTACCTAAATCGGCATTACTATGTGATATGATGAGGGCTATATTAGTTTATTTGTGATGATAATAAATATAATAATAAAAATAGATAATTTGTGCTCATGTATAAAAAATGTAATTTATTTGATATTTAATAACTAAGCAAGATAGTCTATTGAGCAGAATATCAATGTTTGTACTCCCGAATGTACATTTTAAGGAGTAAACAGTTTTCTCAAATAATATTTTTCAAATCATGCCCAATGAATATTATTTATGCTTACGGAAGTTTTACTAGTCAGATTTCCTATTAATAGACACAATACCCAGCACCCATTATTTAGCAGAGATGTTTTACTTGGCTCACATTTTTAGAGGATTTGGTCTCTGGCTAGGTAGCTCTGAAGCAGAAATGTTATGGCAGAAGGGCATGGTGAAGCAAACTTGCTTCGTGCATGGTGGCTGGGATACACTGAGAACTGTACTACACAGGAAGGGTGGAGACCAGGCATAGACTCCAAGGTCACACTTCAGCAAACCACCCCCACACATCCAGAGTTGTGCTTTACCAATCCTCTGGGATGGTCCCAAAGCCACTCCAGTTGACAATCCTCTCTGACCACTGTATCCCACTCCTTGTCAATTTGTAACCCAAACATATATCCTTAAATCATACATAAGCTCCAAATAAAGAAAATAACAAGATTATAATTCCACCTAACATAATGCAATTATCCAAAATACAATAATCCTTTCCCTGAATTGTCAGGATTTCCCAAATTTTTTAAAAATCCAAGTCTAAGTCTTTTCAGAGAGACAAGGCAAACTTGAAGCTGTGGAACTTTGTCAAAAGTTTAAAAAAACACAGAATTGTAAGATAATCACAGAAAGCAAATATTCCCATCTCAAAAGGGAGTAATCAGAGGTTAGGAAAAAACTGCAAAGTAAATTCCAGCAGGGATTCATCAAATCCTATATCTCCATACTTGCATTTTGGTCATATTGTGGTGAGATGTGAATTCTAAAAGCACGGCCCCACCTCTATGGCCTTGTTAACTGCATCCTTCCCTGTGTTCTCTCTCTTGGGCTGCTATGCACAGAGCTTGAAGCTTTCTTCAGCAGAAGTCTACATTTTCAGAATCTCTTAAAACATGAGATATCCACTCCACATTTGGCTTCATTCCCATAGCTTCAAGCACTACAACTCTGAAGGGCTCCATGTCTGGTCTTCATTTGAAATCTGAGTGGAATTTTCCCTGTTCCCATGATTCTCACATTCTGCTTGCTGTGAGAACGAATTTCACATGGCTAATACCAAGGTCTGTTGTTATAGGGGTAATGTGCAAAAGACCTGGCTACAGTGAACTCAGAGCACCTTGATGACTAAGTAGAGTAAAATAAATCCTGGAGAAATAATTCCCTCAGAGGTACTTTGCATACTGGAGGCTCAGAGACTTTCCTCTTATCTATAAATTTTACACTTTGGTACACTTGAGGCTAGGATTTAAGAGGTCTTGCTATTTCTGATATACCCTCAAGGCATCTTTCTTCTTGTCTCTGCACTAAGTACTTTTGAATGATGTTAATCTCCTCAGGAGCCACACCTCTTAGCCCCAAGTTTATACGTTGTTATTTTCAGGATAAAATTTAAGTATGTCACATATACCTGCTCTGTCTTTTATACCGAATTCTCACTCTAAATGTGGCTAAAAGCAACCAGCAAAGCCCATGTCACAGTTGAATGTTGGACTGTTTTTCATATCCTCTGGAAGATCAATTAGTACATTACTGTTAATCTAAGTCTCTGGCAGTCTCAGGACATGGGCAAAATATACATAATTTTCTTTCACCAAGGTGTATCATACATGGCTTGCAGTCAAGATATCAATGAATTCCTTATTCCCAGGTGAAACCTCCTAAGCCTGACTGTTGTAGGCTAACATAATAGAAAAACTACTGAACCCTGTCTGTACCTCCCCAGCCCTTTGCTTGTGAGGCTACCCCCCCTTGAGAATGTAACTTAGTTCCGTGTTCTCAGGCCTGTTTGGTGTACCATGCCCCAGCAGGTATGCCAACCAGGATGCTATAGATGTATGTGTAATTGTAATCATTGTCAATGGGGATGGATCAAGATGTTATAGATGTATGTGTAATTACAACCATTGTCAACGGGAATGACAACCAGGACGTCATAGATGCAGGCTTAATTGTAACCATTGTCACCAGGGGTATGGTTGTAGTATATAAATACCTAGCTCTCCCTTCACTTGGCACTGCACAGTGGTTCCCTGCGTGGGTCCTGCTGTCCAGTCGCCAGCTGGTTAATAAAGGCTCTTAAATTCTAATCGGCACCGTCTCTGGCTCCTTAGTTTTATCTTAAACCTGGTTCACTGACCTTTGCCATCTACGTTTGTATCAGAATTCTTGTCTTCAGAATTCAGATCAGACTCACCTATCAGACTACATATACTGTTCTAAGTCTTCATAAGCCAGTATTTCCAAACCTTTGCAAACTCCTCCAGTAGACCAGTTGGAAAGGTTTTAGAATCACATGATTATGTATAGTCCTGTCAATGACCCCTTTTTACTCGTACTAATTTCCTAGATTATTCAGTTTTCCTGTTGTTGGACAAAATACATGACATCCACAACCTAAAGTAGGAGAGAATTAATTTGGCTTATGCTTTCAAGGGATATAGTCCATGATTATAGGCTCCAAGTCAGAAATGCCATGCTGGGAGGGAGTGGTGAAGCAAAGCTTCTTAGTTCATGGTGGCAGGGAAGTAAAGCAGGAAAATAACACCACAAAGTCTGCAGCCAGGAACCAGATATACACTCCTAAGCCATCTATGGTTCATCAACACACACAGGGAAGAGTGCTCCACCTATCCCCTGGCCAAACTCAAAGCAATCAAGTCGACACTTCCCTAATCAATACAGAAGGTGGGAATTTACATCTATGTTGATCAAATTATTTGAATAAAAATGAAACTTTTTGAGACAGAGATTTTTTTTTTCTTGTTTTCTGCTCTTTCTAGCAAAGAACAATACCAGGCATGTAGTAGCGCAACGAATACAAAGTTGAACGGAGAAATGAAAATGGCTTATTCTACTGTTACATCAGAAAGTGTACCCTAATTTTATAGCTGGATTTTATATAAAGAAATACAAGTACAAAGTTAGAACACATTGTAGAGTTTAGTCTCCTCATGCAAGAAAGCATTTTTAAGCACTGGGCTACAAAGACAACATTCTAAAGGAGAAGAAAGGGACATACTGGATAAAAGTATACGACATTTACAAAAATGAAATTTTTTGTTGTTTAATGCAAGTTACACAAATTTATAAGAACTCACAAGATTGTTTTATAATGGCCATCCACAGAGTCAGGTGTGGAAAAGTGAGAAAGGTTTGTCTGCACACTGGAGATCTGTAGGATCCTAGTGAAGGCCCAAAGCTCACTGTAATGTGCCTCGTGAGTACTTATCAGGAAGCTGAAGGGTCTGTGATGGAAACCAGGAAATAATGTCCATGGTAAAGGTGTCGACTGGAGCTAAGAAACAGAAATGAGCCTATTTTCTAGTTTCCTTTTTATAACATTCAGGCTACAAGCCTACCCAAGGTGGGTCTTCTGTCTTCAGTAAATCCGCTCAGCCACACTCAGAACTATGCTGATTCAATTTAGTTGGATGATTCTTACTCAAGTTGACATAATCAATTAGCTATCACAACCATCAATTTTTTTCTTTATAATTTTATACTATATTTGTAGTTTACTTCATACAACTATCTACTTTCTTTGTAATTCTTTTGTGTTTGGCATAACATTTGTAAGCATAATGAATCACTTACCCTGAATTGTATCCCTAATGAACCTGTTTTAAGAAAATGAACATAATCTAACTTTTCTACACTGTCATTTACAATCAATTTGCTAATTCCTGAAATAAGTACATTCCTTTATTTTCTTGGATGTTTTTTAAAGTGAATTTACTTACCTAAACTCCAAGTTTTCTATACTACTAAAATTTTTGCTAAACAGCATAACATTTTCTCAATGTTGCTAAATTCTACTGCTATTGCTTACTTCTGTGAAACTTTGATCCTTTGTACACTATATCATTAGTATCTCTGGCAGAGTAACAAGTTCAGACCCTTTACTATTTTTCTCAATTTTCTTCTTCCTTTGTAGTAAAAGCTCTAAGTACTACACTTACTCTTTACATTTTAGTTTTAAAGTTCAATTTTCTTGTCATTTCTTTTTGTTTCTAGTTCCATTAGAAAAATTTACAGCAAGATTTTAAAGTTGTAACTAACATTCTGCAGTTCTTCTCATTTATGATGCTGTCAAGAGTCAACATATTGTGATCAAAGTCACACCATTAGTGTCGCAATGCGTTAGTCAAACCTAAGTGTACTCAATTTTATAAAATTACTCTTTTTTATGATGTAACTTCTAAAGGTCAGTAAATTATGTGCCATGGAACAAATTTTATGGAATTTAAATTAGAATCCACAGAAACTCAGCTTAAAAAGTAGGCTTTGTCAGTATGCAACAGTTATTAGAAAAAATGTATTCCTTTACTGTTATGAGAAATAAGTAAAATGCATGTGAAGTATTTCATAAATGCAAATCATAGGTAAATTATGCAATTTGGTTATTATTATCTGGGTTACAACTACCAAATTTAAACATTCAGCAAAAACTGCACCTATATTTTTCTATTTTTAATTGTTTTGTATAAAATGTCTTTACAGATAGACATGTCAATGTGCAAACAAAGTTGAATCTTTTGTAATATTATTTCAACAAATATTGAATTACCTGTGTTGGAAACTTCAATGGTTTACAAGTAGGAACAACAAAATAGACTACAAGGAAAATAGGAACATAGTATATCATAATTTTGTATTAAAGATGATGATAAAATTTTATTTGAGGTGTTTGAGATTTAGGACGTTTATTGACTTTGTTTAAATCCAATCTTTCCATGCCCACCTCTTTGATATCCCAATAATGCAGACCACTATCCACATCTAATAATTTCTCTCTTAAATTTTCATTCTTTCTTTAACATGTTTGACCAGCCATTTCTATCCAACTATGTTTCTATGACATCAATTTTGTCAGCAAATAAACTGGTTTGATGGTTACTACAGCAGTAGTCAAAGATATTTCGCATCAGTTATCAGTTGCTACATTTCCCAATGATGAAGTACTCATTTTTTAAGATTATATTACATTGATCTTAAAAGTATGTCTGTATGTTCATCATTTATATTTATATCCATGCGCATACATATTCATGTATAATTTCTAATGAAGTAACATGTATAAATTGAATATATGTTTAGTACTATAAAACTAATTGATTATATTATTTTTCTCACTATGGTTTCACAAACTTTTTATAGTATTTGAATTTTTATGTCATATTTCTTGGGAGAACCTTGTAATAGAAAAAATTATCTTTTTCTGTAACGTTTTCCAGTTTATCCATCATAATATTGTAACTGTGAGGGAAAAATGTAAGAGATTAATTCTAAAGAATTACCAGTTCTACCTTTATGGAAGTTAGATAATTGACAATGGGTAAATAAACTTTTTCATACTATTTAATTTATGAATTTATTTGGTTGCACTAATACAAAACTTTTCTTAATTTTATTTTGAAATTTTGTATTTGGATTAGATTTCAGTCTGTTTAAAGATAACAATGTTCAGGCTGTGTAAGTAGCTCACAGATACAATGCTTGGCTATCCTGCAAGGTCCCTTGGGTTCAAGTCAGAATACCAAAAAAAATTATGTTTCAATAAAAACAACATTTCTTAACACAAATATCTGGACACACACAGTAAGACTTAAGTAAAAATTTTTACTCACCTACATTTTTACTCACCTACTATATGATTATCCAGAAATTGAGACAGTTTGGATTTGTCAATGTGCAATGGAATATTACAAAATATTAGAATTTATATGGCTAACAAGAAAGACTAGCTTAGTAGAAACTGATAAAAAAACAAAACTCATTAAAACAATTAGAAAATCTAGAAAAAATTAAAAACAGGTTTCATCACATTAAATATATATAGAAAGAGACAAGGGAGACTTGAAGGCTCAAGATTTTCTATATAAGGATCAACCTATCACTTGTTATTATGTTTGCTTTCAAGCATTTTATAAATCTAAAGTAATAGGTAACAAGCAAAGATGATAGAGGTTTTGTAAGTTCCATGAATCTGCACAAGAAGGATTTTTAATTCAGGTTTTCTAAGGAAAAGAGTTCCTTTTAAACACTCTAAAGTCTAGGAAACAAGTTAAAAAAATAAGTTTTCATTGCAAAAATATGTTCCATTACATGTTTCTGAGGTTGAGTAATGAGGAAATTACTATTCAGAGATCATAACTATGATGCTTGACACTGCATTAAAATACATAGACATTTTGAAAATATACTAAAAGTGAAAAGCAGAGTTACAAAGTAATATATGTGAGAATGAGATATTAATGCTATCAGACAGAGAATTCAAGTCAAGTATTTTAAACATATTTTGCTTGTTATCTGGAAATTCAAAGAATTACTGATGAAAATATTCAATAAATAAGTTTTTTCTGTACAGAATAGGTACTGTTTTTTTTTTCATTATTCCCTAAGCAATATAGTACAGGAACTACTAGGATAATATTTACACATTTTTAGGAATTAAAAGTAGTCTAGAGATAATTTAAAATGACATAAAATGTATATAGGATACATGCAAATATTATGGTATTATGGAAGACTTGAGTGACCATGATTTTGGTATTCATGTGAAGTCCTGACCGATCATAACATATAGGGATTTTTATTAAAAAGAGTGAAATTTATAAGATAAATATAGAGGAGGAAAATATAACAAATATATTTAAAATGTCAGAAAAATTTAAATATACAGTAAAGAGGGTAAGAGGTCATAAGGGAAATAAAGTAAGCAGCTAGTGTATATATTGTTGGAATTTCAAATGAAAGGCTCACAAGAGAATGAAACAATACATGAAGAGACAATGGCTATGAACTATTTCAAACTCTGAAAAGATGTCAAAGAACAAATTTAAAGAACACACATTGCAACTTCAAAGCAATACTTTGAAAGAAAATAAAACACTCAAAACAGGCATATTGCCTTTAAAGTAGCAGCAATAGGATTATGGTTGCGTACTCAACCGATAATAAAATGATATACTAATATGAATGAAAGAAAATAATGAAGGAAAGTAACTCAAGGTTGAATTTCAGCCAACCTTGAAATACTTATTTACTTGGATGAAATTTCATTAAAATAGGCTAAGTAAAGACACATCTAAGCAAAATGAAAATAACATTGTCATTGTAAGCAGAAATACAATTAACAAAACTTTAAAATAAATAATTCCAAATGAACACAAAAATATTCCTTAGAAGAGGGGGAAATGAAACAGTAAAATAAAAGCAAATGATACTATTTTGAGAGATAGTCAAATGGAGTTTTAAATATTTTGAACTCTGAGAAATATAAATTCTATTAATAAATATTACACACCAATGAGATAATAATGTGTCATAAATACTTTGGTAATCATTAAAACATCTCCCATTTTTGTAAGAAACACATGACAGGAGGAAAATATAATAAAAATGTCTATGAAACAAAAAAATAAAAGAAGAAAGGACAGGATAGCAAACAGAGCACTCTGAGAGGTCGAGTCAGATATATCACAGGTTCAAATCTAGCATGGGCAGCTTAGCAAAACCTTGTCTCAAAATATAAAGTAATTAAACAACTGAGTATGTAGCACAGTATAAAGGCTTTACCTTCATTTCCTACTACCTCAAAAAAACATAGATGGCATAAATATAACATGACATATATGTTATGTAAATGAGATATATATACACAGACTGACACATTTCTTCAATTAATACAAATATCAGATGAAATAAAAATATGATGCCTAGAAAAAATGATTCCACTTTAATAATTATATAAATTGCAAAATACATTGAGAAACTGTTATAAAGTATATTGAAAGCTTAAAGTCAGAGAATGAATCAACATAAAATTTGAATATATAATTAAATAAACGTAATGAATGGGTAGTACTAACATTAGGAAATATCAAATTAGAAGCAGACAAGCTAATAGGAAAAATTATGTTAATAGGCAATAGTGAGGTTGTGTAACAGGTCTGTATTTATTTGCAGATTATGATACAGTGTAGTTTAAAATATTTAAATGCTAATTTTCAGAAGTATGAAAGAAACTAGACAAATATTCAGTATGAACGATAGAACAAGAAAACTTAGAACATGGTAACAAAACTTACAAAACTAAAAGAAGAAAAATATATTCTCAATAATTTAAATGCTTTTTTATAATAAAATGCTTAAGATACTAGAATTAATGTTATTTTAACTTTGTATTTTGATATTATTTGTCATTTTTACATTTGATACTTATATACTTAACTAACTTATCAAACTTCAATCATTTCTGTTTCCTTTACTAAGCAATACTTCTGCACTCTAATTTGGGTATACATCCCTGTTGTGGTATTTGGAAATTATTGTTACAGAGAAATTTGGGATCAATGTTGAGCTTACACTATATATTTCCCTTCTATCTGAGATCACATCGCTGCTATACTTCCTAGTTTTGCAGTTTCTTCTGACA
>RJWT010052579.1:0-10543 GCA_004365215.1 Cuniculus paca | reverse complement strand
TCCCTGTCACATATGGCATTGTTCTCTCTCCTTTGACTTTCAGTCTATGAATTTTCTTTCTAGTTAAATGTGTTTTTTGTATAAAGCATATTGATGGAACCTGTCTCCTGATCCACTATGCCTCTGTTTCTTTCTATTGGTGCATTGAGGCCCTCTTGCACTGCATTGTCTCTGCCATTGCTATTTTCCTGCTATTTTTCCTCTCCATTAATAGACTGGCCCCACTTGATGGTCCCCCTCTGTCATTGTTTCTGGGACCGTGGTCCTTTTTTTCCTTTCTCTAGAATGTCCTTTAGTATTCTTTGTAGGGTTGGTTTGGTGGTCATGAATTCTTTGAGTTGTTCTTTGTCATGGAAGTATCTTGTTTCTCCATTAATTTTGAAAGAAAGTCTTGCAGGGTACATCAGTCTGGGTTGGAAGTTGTTTTCTTTCAGGACTTGTAATACTTCACTTCAGCCTCTTCTTGACTTGATGGTTTATGTTGAGAAGTCTGCCATGATTCTGATGGGTTTTCCTTTATAGGTGATCTGTTTCTTTTCTCTAACAGCTTTTAATATTCTGTTCTTGAGTTGAATTTCTGGGATCTTGATTATTATATGTCTGGGTGTAGATTTACTTTGGTTATGGCTAGCTGGAGTTCTACATGCCTCACTTATTTGAATGTCACTTTCTTTTTCTGTTCTTGGGATGTTCTCAGAAATTATTCTGTAAATAAGGTCCTGATGTCATTTGTCTTGACCCCTGCTTTTTCACTCACATTTTTTAATTCTTAAGTTATACTTCTTTATCTAGCAGCGGTTGAATTGTTACTTCCTGAGTCCTTGTTATTTTTAAGAGATCTTTCCTTTCACCATCACAAGCTGCAAACCTGTCTTCAAGATTTGAAAGTCTAGCTTCACTTTCTTTCAAGTAATTTTTCCAGCTTTCAATGGAGTTTTTAATTTTCTGGATTCTCTTTGAATCTGTTTCATGTATTCTAAATCTCTTTTATATTGTTCATTCATGGTTTCCCTCATTTTTCTATGCTCCTCTATTTTTTTATCTATGTCTTCTTTAGAGATGTTTAGTATTTATTTTATTATGGTTTTCATTTCTTCTTTTACCTGGCATAGAATTTCTGTTCTACTAGGGCCGGGGATCTAGCTCAGCGGCCTAAATGCCTGCCTGGCAAGTGCAAGGTCATGAGTTCAATCCCCGGTGCCGCAAAAAAAAAAGAATTTCTGTTCTACTTACTCTTATAGCTTTATGAAGTTGTTTCTTCACTTCAGTTGGCATCACTTCAGTCATTTCAGGTGTGCGATTCTTGATCTCCTCTGTGTTTACCTCTCATGGACTTGCGTTGCTTGGGTTGAATGTGAAAGATTGCCTCCTCCCTCTTCCTCTTGGCATATTCCTGATTTCTTCCACACACCTGAGTAGTGTGGTCCCAGACACCCTGGTACTGGCCGCCACTTCTCCGAAGAGAGACTGTTTGTCTTTTCTGGCCAGTGCTCACTACATACATCCAACGGTGGGTGCCCATGTCTCTGCACTGAGCTGGGTACCAAGCCACCCGGAATTTGCACAGGAGTAGACCTGGTCGGGCCCTGTGAATCTAAGCTGTTTAGGAACCTACGCGATGTTTTCTGAAACACACACGGGAGCGGACCTCAGTCCAAACAGCTTCCGTGGGTCCGCCCACAACCTGGCACTGCCAGCAGAAGTGGGTAGCAGTCTTGGCCCCAGGCATAACCTGCCTTACTCCAAGATGGCACCCAGCCAATCACTTTCTCCCAGGCGGAGATAGAGTCCCCTGCACTCACCACCAGCCAGCACATATCTCCACATCCACCACTCTCCTGCACCCCCACGCCTCTCCGCAGAGACCTCTGGGGTCAACCACGGCTGCGACCACGATCATGACTGCCACCGCGACTGTGACCCCGACCACACGTCTCCAGGCTCAGCAGGTCTTCTGGCAGGGTGAGTCCGGCTCCAGGCTAAGGCGCTGCCAGCTGCCACCTTCTTCTTCATTTAAATTCTTTTTATCTTCTTTGCAGGCTTCAATTCATATTTTAGATTCTTCCTGGGTCCAGGGGACCCACTTCCTTCCTTCTTGTCCTCTCTGTGATGTTGTATTCCAGCATCTGAACTGTTTCTCTCAAAGACTGTTTACTCTGCTGCTTACTGTTCCACTATCTTTGATCCTCCTACACATCAATTTCAATATGATTATGACTTCTAAAAAGAGAAGAAAGTGGTATGGAAAAGCAAGAATCTTTCATAGCACCTATAGTCTTTCACTTTTATAAAGATTTGAATATGGCAAAATGTCAAGTTAAATTTATATAAAGGTGATATTTCATGAAATTAATGCCTGTGTTTCTTTTCATGAAAAAATGTTTTTGCAGAACATTAACATCAAAGAATCTGGGATTAATTGCACAGTATCTGTTACTGTCTTAGTCTTTTAGTCTCCCTCAGCCTCAGTTATATTATCTGTAAAATGGGAACAGAAATAATAGTACTAACCTCCTAGAGTTGTTGAATGGCTTACATGTGTTAATGTATACCAAAAAAGTTTACTTATTTAAGTTAAGAAAGCAATGAGAACTCATTGGAGTTTCTAAAAAATTATATAATCACTCACAGACTTTACTTATCAAAAGAATCTTCCAGAAAGAGGAACTGCAAATTGGGAAGGAAACGAGTAAGGCAAGAGAGCCCTGACAGAAGGATACTGCTTTATTTCAAACAAGAAGCTGCGAAGAACCAATTGAATGAGGGCTTTGGAAAAGGATATTCCTGCCTGAAGAGGCATTGGAGGAGCAGATCTTTTTCCACACACATACACTATGGAATCAGAAAGCCATCAATAACAGAGGAGTCTTCACCTTGCGCTTTGTCTTATCTCTGAAGCTAACTGTGCAGCTGGAGGTCTGAAAAGATAAAGGACACAAGTCTCCAATATTGTGAAAGCCAGTACTCTGGTCATGTTCTCCAGTGACCTATTTAAGCAAATATTTTGCCACTTCTATCTCTAAGAAAATTGCTTGTGGAAACTTTAGGCTAAAAATTCTACTCATCATACTATCATTTCCATATTTACCCACCAAACTGAGGGATAAAATTGCAATAAACAGACTCATTCCATTCCACTCTGCCCTCACAGCTAAAAACCAAACAGACCATGCCTTTTGCTTACTAATAATTAACTTTCACACACCTTCAAGGTCTAGCATTAAGGAGACATTTGTATTTTGCAAAGATATTAAAAACACAAAAAAAATTAATCAGGAATCTTTTTTGTCACTTTTACAGAAAGGAGGGAAACATTAGTATCACTCTTAGTAACATGAATAACTTAATTTTAAGGTACTTTTCATTTTAACCATCTTTGTGGAGCCTGAGTGTGATACAGTCTTTTCAGAGCAGGAGCAATTTTCTTTCCAAGAATAACTAATGAAGGAGAGAGTTTTTGTTTACTGACCTGTTTTGTTTTGTTTTAATTTTGCTTTTAAATGCAATTTTAGGAAAATTTTCTGACCCAAATTCACTCAAAAGACAATGTATTTTGGGTCTAAATTCTTTTTTAAAAGACAATGCATTCTGAGTGATGAAAAATAAAAAAGTTAACCTGGTGTGGTGGCACATGCCTGTAATTCGAGCACTCGGAAGGCTGAAGCAGGAGGATCCTTGTGAATTTGAGACCTGCCTGGGCTACAAAGTGAGCTCAAAGCCAGTCTGAACTGCATAACAAGACCCTGTCTCAAAAACAGAAAGAAAGAAAGAAAGAAAGAAAGAAAGAAAGAAAGAAAGAAAGAAAGAAAGAAAGAAAGAAGAGAAATAAGTTGTTACATAACAAACATTATCCCAGTGTAGCTCAGTGGTAAGGTATTTGCCTAGCATGATCAGGGTCTAGATTTGATCACCAGCATGACAAAAACAAAAGCAAAAATCATCTATGGCAGCTTAGTTAAAACACTGAAATAAATAAGGCGAAAGATGTTTCTTGCATCTTATGAATGAGTGGCATAAGCCCACTCTGAAATACCCTACAATCTAGCTGGAGAAGTAAGATAAGAACGCACAGAGGGCTAGTGATAGAGCTCAATGGTAGAGTGCCTGCCAAGCATGCATGAGGCTCTGGATTCTGCATGAGGCTCTGGGTGCAATCCCCAACGTCAGAAAAAAACATAACAATATTGTACATAGAGACATAATTGAAAATAGACAATTATTGAACATGTACACTCTACTGTATATTTTTATTTATGTGCATCTATGAGTTCATTTGATCCTGACAACAGCTCTAATCTCTTCTCTCTCTTTGCATTGCCAAGCTCTGTTTCTGCCTTACTGCATCTTATCTTTATTTTCCTCTGCCATAACAAGATTTTTCACAGGAAGAAGGACACCAATAGCCCAGGCCTGCGTTCGTGTGGTTTGCAATTCAAAAGACAAATTGTACCTATTAGTTTTATCAGAAAAATCACAGAGCAACTGAGGAAGGACAAGGGTTATGAAACATGCCTTAGAGATTTTCTAATTTAAATTATGGATTTTCAGGGGCTGGGGATGTAGCTCAGTGGTCTAAGCGCCTGCCCGGCAAGCGCAAGGTCGTGAGTTCAATCCCCGGTGCCGCAAAAAAAAAAAAAAAAAATTATGAGTTTTCAACCTTTTCTTAACCATTGGAATCTGTTATGATTTAGAGCCAAACATGTCCCCCAAAACCTTTATGTATTGAGGTGAGGCTTACAGAAGGTGATTGGATCATGGGGGCAGTATTGCTGACTTACTATTAAGTGGTGGGACCTGGTTGGAAGACATGGCTTGCTGGGGGCATGAAATGAAAGGTTGGTTATATCTCCCTCCCTGCATTCTCCCTTCTCTCTCTGCTTCCTGGCCTCCACAATGTGAGCAGCTTTCCTCTGTTGCAGACCTTTCTACCATTTCTTTTTTTTTTCTTTTTTATGATTGTACTACTAATTTTATTAGTTCTTAAAACAAAACAGTTAACATTCATAGGACTGGACCAATTCTGTATGCCTATACCTGGTAATCCGAGCAACTCTTGAAGACAACTATACAAAATAACAACCTTTGGTATCTTCCTATCACCTTGTTTAGAAAGCCTATATTGTTATTTTTTGGGGGGCTTTTTATTATTTATCTGTCTTTATTGCTTTTTGTTTTTCTTTTTTTCTTTTTTTTTAATTTTTTATTTTAAAGATAGTAAAACCCAACAAAACAAAACAGAATAAATTCAGTCAAAACACAGCAGTGAAATTGGTACAGAATATCAAAGCAGGGTAATGGGAAAAGAACAATGGCTACTATAGTGTATGTTGTTATCTTCACAGTAGTTTTCCATTCCATCAGTTATAGCAAAACAAAACAGAATAAAACCAATCAAAATAGAATATTGAGTAAAGAAAAAAATTAATAAGAATAAAACAAAACAGTGAGAACATCATTAGACTTTAAAAACAAGACAGAAAAAAAAAACTCCATATTTACCATATTGCATACCGTTATCCTTCCTATACATGCTCAGACTGTCAACCCCATGCCTGTAAATTCAATCTAACAATACAATCCTTCAGGTGCTTTTTGTACCTCAATTGCTATTAGCTCAGGTTGACCTCCAAACCAGCTGGTCGCTTATGGGGTGAGAGGGTTTGGTGATTTTCAGTCTGCATGCTGGTAGGCTTACAGGAGACTGACTTCTTTCTCTTTCTGGGTCCCACACAGTCTGCGCAGCTTATCAGAAAGGCTGGCTAGTTGGATCCTTGATCAGCTCCTCCCAGTCCCAGTATGGCTGATTCTCGGGAGTTTCTGGCTTTTCTTTCCTTTCTACCATTTCTGCATTTGAGTCTGCCAATCATGAACTGAAACTTCTCAAGCTGCAAACTAAAATAAACCTCTGTTCCTTTAAGTAGTGGGTGTCAGGCATTGCCACCCAGGAAAGTGACTAAGACAGAATCATTTTGTAAATTAAATCTTTCATAGTACCCTAGTACAAGGGCTGGGGATTTAGCTCAGTGGCATGAGCACCTGCCTAGCAAGTGTGAGGTAGTGAGTTTGATCCCTAGTACCAAAAAAAAGAAGAAAAGAAAAAAAAAAGAGCTCGCCCAATCTCGTCATAGTACCCTAGTACAAAAACCACAGATAAGTGGGGCTGTTTGTTTGGAAAGTAGGAGTAGAGGGCCAAGAGTCCCATCTCTTGCATTGCTGCATTCTGCAGTTCAAGGACATCTCCTAGAAACTTCAGGAGCCCACAGGTTACACCATTTGGAAAAAGTTTTCAAATATAAAACCTTCATTTTACAGATCCATAAACCAAGTCTGAGAGAGTAAGTGAACTGTCCCCAGAAGAACAACTATTTAGTAGTGATTCTGAGTACAAAACTCTTGTTTCTTCCTCTGAAAATAAGGCTCCCTCTACCATACTTTGCTCATTTATTTAACAAATATCTATTAAACTGCGGTACACCAAGATCTTACTTCATCATCGGAAAAACTACAATGGTGAAAAAAAATGCTCCTGGCCCCACATAATTTATGCCATGGTCATGTTCATTCCTTATATTTAAAAACGTCACAAAGTAAATAATAATCACTTGTGGTAAGTGCCAAAAATAAATGTGTTATAATGCATTATAGAATGTACTTCACAAGACTAGGATCACACGTCATATGTGAAATATGAAGGTGGTGCCTTAAGAAATTATATTTTCTTAGTAATTTGTTTTCCCCATATCATATAACTTTATTCTTCGTACTGTATTTGTATTTTAGCAAAGATTTTCCATGGTTGGATTTATGCTCACACAACTGCCTTGTCCAGTAGACTGAGGAGACCTTAATTTAAGCTTAATCAACACACTACATTAATTGACTGGATCAAATGAGGTGTGTTGAAACTTCTTTCTAGTCTTCCAGTGTTTACCCTGCATCTAACGCCTGGCATTTTTTTCTCTGTTGAACAGATACGGAGATAGCTCTCTCCTTTCCTTTCTTTAGAGAATATATACTTTGTGGTTAGACCCAAAGTTGCATTCCAGCTGGGCATGGTGGTACATGCCTATAATCCCGACACTTTGGAGACTGGGGCAGGAAGATCGCCATGAGTTCAAGACCACCCTGGATTACTTCATGAGTTCAAGGTAAGCCTGAAATTCACAGCAAGTTCCCATCTCAAAAAAACAAACAAACAAAAAAAAGTCACCCTCTTCAATTAGATTAAAAATTGATGACATCTCTTGTCACAATCACCAGAAAGTCTCTAAAAGAAAAGTGGCCTTAAGAATTTCACAAGAAGGAAATTGGAGCCTGTGTACACTGTTGGTAGGGATATAAAATGGTACGGTCACTATGGAGAAATAATATGGTGTCTCCTCAAGAAATCAAAACAGTTGACCTAGGCATTCTACTTCCAGATACATCTAGAAACAAAGTCTCAAAAAGATGTAATACCCATGTTCACCATAGCATAGCCAAGATGGAGTAGCAACCTAAATATCCACAGGTGGGCAAATGGATGTGTGTGTATGGCATATACGTAAACTGTTATTCCACCTCAGAAAGGGAGAAAATTCTAGCATATGCTACATCCTAAGAATATTATGCTAAAAGAAAAAGACTGTCACAGAATGACAAATCCTGTTGAGTCCACTTATAAGTGAAGTCATAGAAACAGTAAATATAATAATGGTTACCAGGGGCTGGAGAGGAAGGGAAAAGAGAATTATTGTTTAATGGGAATAAAGTTCCAATTTTGTAAGATGAAAAACTTCTGGAGATCTGTTTGATAGCAGTGTGAATATACTTAACACTACTGAAATACAGACTTATTTAAAACTAGTAACACTTGTTTAAATTTTTTTAATTAAGTATTTTTGAATAGGGGGCATTTTCTCATACCTAGGAATCTTAGGGATCTTCTCTGAAATGAGATCAAACATGCATCTCAGTCCTTGTTCCACAAAGTGCTAACTAAGCTGGCATGGCAGTGCACCCGAGATCCCAGCTCTGTGGTAGCTGAAGCAGCAGGATGGCAAGTTTGAGGTCACCATGGGCAACTTAGTGAGACCCTGTCTCAAAAAAGTAAAAACAAATATGGTGACAACTCTAAAACCAGCAACATTCAAAAGAAAAATATGATATTCAAGCAAACTTAATGAACTAGCCTTCAAATGAGTGGAGAAAAGCTTCCATGCTAACTGTCCCACTGTCTGCAGATCCTCTCTCTGGTTCTTCAGTTTAAAGGAGTGGGCGTTATCCATATTTTTTCACTTAAATTCATGACTAAATAGTCTACTATTAAATGAGAATAAAATAAAAGCACACAATTTCCAAAAGTCATTCAGTATTTCAGATTTAAGTTACATGCACCATGTCTGTTCACAAGAGGCAGATGGTTTTGTTTCAACCCTGCACTGTGTAATTCTGTGGTTCGTACAGCCTATTTAAAGTACTATGTATTAATGTTGTTTATTTTTAAGTCTAACAATTCAAGGGAATTACATAAATGATATAGCTTCAATGTGTGAAACTCATCACCACATCTTGCCCTGGTAAGCACAAAAGAGATGAACTGATGAAGCCAAGCTTCATGGTGTGTGCCTGTAATTCTAGAACTCTGGGGAGATCACAAGTTGTAACCTCAACAGGGCAACTTAGTGGCTTACTGAGATCCTGCCTAAAAATAAAAATAAAAATAAACTAAGGATGTAACAAAGTGCAAAGACCCTGAGTTCAATCCCCAGTACCAAGAAAGAAGAAAGAAAGAGAAAGAAAGAAAGAAAGAAAGAAAGAAAGAAAGAAAGAAAGAAAGAAGAAAGACCTAGTGACAGTGACAATTTGGGTTCATCCTCCAAATCAGTCTCACAAATGGGTCTGACCTCTATCTCCTGGAATCAACAATATTGTTGGTAGGAAACAAATTCTAGGTTGGAAACGCATGGAAGACATGTTGGAAATGGCTAAGCAGAAATACAGGTGCCATTGAAGAGACAGGTTGCAATTGAGCCAGTCATGTGCTCCTTTCTTTTTCTCTTGCAGTAATTCAAATTCTTCATTCATGTAACATTAATTGAGCTCTCAGCAAATTCTAGATAACCACCTTGTTCCTGGAAAGTAGAACCACGCATGTACATATATAAGAAATTAGAAGAATCTGGGATTCTTCCTTACAAGCTAACAAGTTATCCTGCCACGAGTTTGAATGCCAGCAGAAGACACAAGACTTGTGGGTCTGAAACAAAGGGCAGTTATTCAGTTACTCACAGTGCTATCACTCACAGCGATATTAACACTAACAGTATTAACACTTCACCACTCCCTGAAACTAAACGTGAAGTTCCACAAGGCAAAGATAAAGTTAGATAATTCCTGCATTTGTAGTAGCATGCACTATAAGAAAGGATACTTGATTTATGGAAAACATTTTTATGAGTAATATATCAACTTGCCTGCTCTTTTCCCTGGAGTAGAACATCGTATTTATTATACTGAATAATAAACGAATCTGTCTTTGCTTACTGGGGAGATCCTGGGAGATCCTGTGTCAGCGGTGGCAAACCGATGGTGCATGTTATTTGTTTTTCTTTTAAGACAAAAGATGTTAATGTATGAGTTGCTTTTTTCTGAACTAAAACCCCAGTATTCAGGTTTAATTGCAGGGTTGTCACTTTGTGATAGATGAGTGAGTTTTGGGTTGCAGTTTGAGTCTCGTCTTTAAAATGTTCACCATCGCAGCCCAAGTCTACCTGGCAAGGCTTCACTCAGACATTCTTGCTTGTAGTGGAGAACGAAGGTAGTCTGGGCCTTTACTCTTGAGACGTGCGGAAACATAAGAGACCCACAGAAGACTAAAACACAGTCCCTGCCCTCTACAAGTTTTGAGTCCAAAGGAGGGACCAGAAACATTAAAATAATTATAATTACAAGCTGATAGTTAAAATGATAGGATATATTCAAGGATGAACTCTA
The DNA here is from genome assembly GCA_004365215.1 of Cuniculus paca. NCBI lineage: Eukaryota > Metazoa > Chordata > Mammalia > Rodentia > Cuniculidae > Cuniculus > Cuniculus paca. The sequence goes on along the minus strand of RJWT010052579.1, from coordinate 568 downwards.
AAATCAAAAAATGTTTTATTGTTTATTGGTACAATTTAGATATACATAGAAATCATCATAGGGAATTCGTATGTTTATGACATACCTTGATTTCTCTTTTTCCCCCTGTCCCCTCACCTCCCTTCAACCCCTCTTCCCCTCCTTATTTACCAAGCTTTGTTTCCATTTTATTCTTTTATCATTGTTTCTTTTCCCTTCCTTCCATTACCACCCCCCTCCACACACACACACCCAGTTCCCCTTTCTTTTGAACATTTCTATTTCACAATTCCTATCATACACTTTGGTCCTTATTTACACATTTGTTTCTCACACCACAGAAATAATGTGATATTCACACATGTGTTACTGATTTCTTTCACTTAAGAGTGTGGTCTCAAAATGCATCCATTTACCTAGAAATATCTTAAGTTTATCCTTCTTTATGGCAGAGTAGTACTCCATTGTATGAAAAGAAACCACAGCTTTTTAACCCATTCATCAATTTGGTTGAGCTTGCTGGGGATTTAGCTCAGGGGCCTAAGTGTCTGCCTGGCAAGTGTGAGGTTGTGAGTTTGATCCTTGGTGC
>RJWT010052578.1:0-10542 GCA_004365215.1 Cuniculus paca | reverse complement strand
TGCCAAGTCACAGGTCATACCAATTAGTAATGGTCGATATGTCCCCTTTTTTTTGGTCTTTTTTGAGATAGGTCTCACTATGCAGTTCAGGCTGGCCTTGAGCTCACTTTGTAGCCCAGGCTGGTTTTGAACTCTCTTTTTTTTTCTTCTTCTTCTTTTTGTTTTTAGTACTGGGAATCAAACTCAGGACCTTGCACTTGCCAGGCAGGCACTTTGCCTGCTGAGCTAAACCCTCGGCCCTGGCCTCGAACTCTCAGCGATCCTCCTGCCTCAGCCTCCCAATTGCTGGGATTACAGGTGTGCGCCACTGCATCTGGCTGCCATTTTCTTTAATAAGATACTCAGCTTACACATGAATTTAGAAAACGACAAAAAAGTTGAGTATCTAATCTTGTGATGGCAAAGAGACATTTAAAATATTAAAGCAATGATACAAAGCATGAAGGAATATTAAAAACTATTGTACACACCAAAAGAATATGTGTACTTACTTGATAAGAAAATGACTTAGCATCCTCTCCCCCTAAATAGGTAAAGACCCAAGCAAATAGTCTGCAAAAGAACAATTATAAACTGAGCGTGGTGGCACACACCTGTAATCCCAGCATTCAGGAGGTTGAGGCAGAGGATCATTTCAAGTTCGAGACCAGCCTGGGCTACAAAGTGAGTTCAAGGCCAGCTCAAACTGCATAGTGAGACCCTGTCTCAAAAAAATAAAATATATAAATGGTCTATTAAAATGTGAAAAAGTTCAACTTCACTGGTAAAGATATGCAAATAAGAAGAAATACTATTTTTTACCTACAGTTTGGTAGAGAATTTATATATATGCACACACATTCACATGCCCACGTACTACCCAGTGTGCGAAGGTGCATGAAGCAAATCACTGGAAATATTTATTATTAGCACCTTGAGGAAACACAGTACTAGCCAAAACCTGACACTGAGGGCATCTGCTTGGCATTTATTATACTAGGCACAGAACTGCTGATGTGAGCACATATTTATAAGGTATTTTTGATGTGTTTTCCTTCAGAAGGAGAATGATTTTCTCTTGCAGAAACAAGCAAGATAAGTCCTTAGCACAGGCAGCAGTGCTGCTGTTCCATCAGATGGTTTTCTCTGAAGTTTTGGGTACAGTCATTGAAATTTATTCATGCCTTATCTCATTCTCCAAGAGGTAACTTTCTTTTTTTAGGTATATTTGCAGGCTCTTGTGAGAAATCTTTTTAATGAAGGAAATGATTTTTATCGGGAACGTGATTGGAATAGCTCGATAAGCCAATACACAGAAGCTTTAAGGATAGCTGATTATGCAGAGTCTGATAAAATTTCAATTCCTAAAGAAATCATTGAAAAACTACATGTAAATCGCATGGCCTGCTATTCTAATATGGTGAGTTGTGATTTTTAAAACAGTGTTTCTAGAGAAGATTTTCTTTAATGATGTAGTACGATAATAGTCATTTTCCTAATTTCAGTTTTTAAAAACAGCATATTAACTGCTTCTAGTGTGGACTGAGCCTTTCAAAAAATCAGTATTAGGGCTGGGGATTTAGCTCAGCAGTGTAAGCGCCTGCCTGGCAAGAACGAGGTCATGAGTTCGATCCCTGGTACCACAAAAAAAAAGTCAATATTGGAGAGTAAATCTTTTTTTTTTTTTGTCTTTTTGAGACAGGGTTTCGCTTTGAAGTTCAGGCTAGCCTTGGGCTCACTTTGTAGCCCAGGCTGTTCTCGAATTTGCGACAGTCCTTCTGCCTCAGCCTCCCAAGTGCTGGAATTACAGGGGTGTGCTACCACACCCGTCTTGGAGAGTAAATCTTTAGGGATTTAAAAAGTATTTTTTTCTGTGCTTGCTTCTGCAGCACATATACTAAAAAGTAGTTGTCTCTCAGTTACTGGTCCTTGAAGATTCCCATGTGAGAATGGCTTTTGGGAGTGTGCCCACTGTGAAAGTCAGCCAAGTAGATACAGATGTTTACAGGTCAGTCATGTACCACATATTTGTGGTGACAGTTCTCTTCTTAGAACTCTGTTAGTCCTGTTAGGAATTTTTTTAAAATGTACAGAACAGTAATAAGGACAAATCTTTCATATTTTGAAGTTTGAAAAGTAGTATTTGAGTGTGCTAATCATTTTTATTATGGACATTCAATAAAATTTGACCATCAATTTAGGATAAGTAGTCATCTAGTTCTCAGTTAATGTGCATTCACTGATGATTTTGTTGTTTTTAGTAATGTATGCCTTATCATTTAGCTGTTTGGGAGTACTTTCCATATTTTCTGTTTGTAATAGACCCATCAATATTGTACATATTTATGGAATACATATAGTGTCTCAGTACATGCTTGCACACTGCATAATGTATGAATTAGGGTAATTATACTATTTCCTCAAAAATTTATCATTTCTTTGTGGTTAAAACCTTCAAAATCCCTGCTTCTAGCTTTCTTGAGATTATACAGTATATCATCTTTAGCTACATTTTTGTTTGTTTGTTTGTTTTGTTTTTGCGGCACCGGGGATTGAACTCACGACCCTGTGCTTGCTGGGCAGGCGCTTAGGCCACTGAGCTAGATCCCCAGCCCTGGTGTTTTTGAGACAGGGTCTCACTATGCCGTTCAGGCTGGCCTTGAGCTCACTTTGTAGCCCAGGCTGGTCTCAAACTCACAATGATCCTCCTGTCTCAGCCTCCCGAGTGCTGGGATTACAGGCGTGAGCCACCACGCCCGGCTTTCATTAGCTACATTTTAATGTATTCCAAGTAGGGTAACTACAGAAGGGAGGGCAACAGGACAGAGAGTGACACTGGGGGCATCAGCCATGTCCAGAAAGCTTTTTTTCTTGAAGATCCAGTACCATTATGGCCAGGCATTAACACTTACTGATCAAGGTGGTAACATATGTAGATATTCATGATATTTTTTTCTACTTTGGTGTGTTTGAAATTTCATAACAAAAATAATCCTAGAAAAAAAAAACAACAGTGCCAACTTTTAAGTGGAGGATAATAAGATGGTCTTAAAGTTGTTTCGACTTAGAACTAGGCAGCGCAAGAAGTGAACCATGTGATTGCTAACTTCTTTGGTCTCATGTCCTAGGGTTTGCATGATAAAGTTTTAGAAGACTGCAATATCGTCCTCAGTTTAAATGACAGTAACTGCAAAGCTCTCTATCGGAAATCTAAGGCTCTCAGTGATTTAGGAAGCTACGGAGAAGCTTATCTTACTGTGGCAAAGTGCTCCTTAGCAATGCCTCAGGTATGGAATTGCTGTTTGTTTGTATCATAGCCATTTTATTGCTACATGTGGAGAAATGACATGGAAAGAGTTAAATTTCCAAGCAGGTTAGCAGCCTTCAACCTGCAGCATTTGAGGTAATAGCTAATAAAACAGATGTCTGGGCAGTCAGTGTCACTGCTGTTTTGCCTAGTTACAGCTACTTTGCCTGTTTTGCCTAGTTAAAAAGAATAACCCTCTATTAATCAAGTATGTTGACTTTTTTTCAGGATGAACATGTAATAAAACTAACTCAAGCACTAGCTCAGCAATTGGGACTTAAGATAAGGAAAGCGTATGTTAGAGCCGAGGTAAGCCGGAGTTCTTTTAGGTATTTTGATTTTGTTTTATAACTTGGAGTCCGTTCTGGTTTTAACTTAGTGTCTTTATTTTATTTCAGCATTCATTGAAATCAGTTCCTGGGGATGGGACTACCAAGGTAAAATTACTATTTATGTAAGGTTTGTCCTTGAGCCTTAGCAATTCTGCTTTTCATATTTTTAATGTGTGCTTCTTTTATTCTTCAAATACATAATTAGCCATAGCCTCCTGTCACTTTAAAAAAGAAAACAAACAACTCAAGTAATATATTTTAATATTAACCAGCGTTTCCTAGAGTCAAATGGGGCATTTTACAGAATGTGAATAGATTCTCTTTTGGATTTGGGAATGTGGTTCAAGACCAAATGTAAGTTTTGGGAGACATTAAGATAAAAAAAAAATTAACAAATGTATTTATTTTTTAATTTTAAGCTAAATCTTTTTGAGCATAGTTAGGATGCTAATGACCATTGTGAATTGGGGCTGGAAAGTAGTTGCTAGATCAGTCCCTGGCATTTTGTTGAATATCCTTTAAGAAACTCTAGTCCACAAGAAATAGGTAGTGATACATGCTTATAATCTCAGTTACTCAGGAGACTGAGACAGAAGGATCACTTAAGATTACTTTTTTTTTTTTTTTTTTTTTGCGGCACTGGGGATTGAACTGACGACCTTGCGCTTGCCGGGCAGGCGCTTAGACCGCTGAGCTAGATCCCCAGCCCTGTTTTTTGAGACAAGGTCTCACTATGCCGTTCAGGCTGGCCTTGAGCTCACTTTGTAGCCCAGGCTGGTCTCGAACTCACAACGATCCGCCTGTCTCAGCCTCCCGAGTGCTGGGATTACAAGCGTGAGCCACCACGCCCGGCTCACTTAAGATTACTAATTTAAAACTAGCCTGGGCAAACTAGTGAGATCCTTGATGCCAAGGAAAAAAAAGTGGTAGTGCTGCTAGTCAAGCATCTGTTATAAAGGTTTGAATGTTCCTTTTATTGTTTGAGTCTTAACTGGAAGAGGATCAGATTATTATGCAAATCTGCAGTGGTCTCTTAGGGTGAGTTTTATAGATTGCTTTATAATTTGGAATTATAAGAACATGATTCATTGTTGATTTAATTTCTAGGTTGTGGACTACTCTGTGGAAGATATTGAACCAGGTACGTTTTCATTTACTGTCTCCCAGTTTTAGTCTGTCTGTCTGTCTGTCTGTCTGTCTGTCTTTCTTTCTTTCTTTCTTTCTTTCTTTCTTTCTTTCTTTTTGGGTATCAGGGATCGAACTCATGACCTTGCACTTGCCAGGTGGGTGCTTATGCCGCTGAGCTAAATCCCTGGCCCACTTTATATATCAGATAGTTTTGTCAAATAATATGGCTGTGTGTTTGTCACAGCACCAATATGATTGTTTTCATGTATTCACCTAGCTTTCCGTGTTCTCTGTTGGTTCTTAGTTACCACAAGTATTGTGTAAATACAGTGAAAGTGAATGAGAACTTTTCCATCTATGTTACAGATTTATTTGCTCCAAGGCAAGAAGCACTTCCGGTTATCTCTTTACCTTTATCCAGTTTTTCTCATGATGTCAGAAATGAGCTGGCCTCAGTTCCTACTGTGCCCTTACCTTCTGTTTTGCCACTGCAAGTGGAAGAGAGTACTCTGCCATCCACTGCATTGGCAAATGGAGGGAAGATCCCCTTCACGATGCCAGAAGCTTTTCTGGATGATGGAGATATGGTCCTTGGAGATGAAATAGATGACCTCCTTGATTCTGCACCTGAAACTAATGACACTGTTATGGTGAGTTTCAGAGTTTTGCTTTCCTTCTGAAAGCAGAGTTTCTTGTTTTGTTTTTTAGTTGAAATATAACCTCTTAGACATTTTTAGTATATAGACTGAATTTTGGGTTTCTTACCTTGAAAATTACTTTTGTCCTTCCTTGGTAGAAACTAGGTAGATTTTTTTTTTTTTCTTGAGACAGGGTCCTGTTTCATTATATAGCCAAGGCTGGGCTTAAACTTGTGATCCTTGTGCTTTAGCTCCCTTAGTGCTGGGATTACAGGTGTAATTCATTGTTAATTTGGTCATTTTTGTGATAAGAACATTCTATCTAGTAATTACCCAGTTGGGGATGGTTGTTGTTGTTTTTAGCCAGTTTTTCTTAAGGACAGGATAAACATAACATTCTGATAGAGAGTAGGCATTTGGCATTTAAGGACAAATTAGTGTTTCCTGAACTTCTTATTGCTTAACAGGCTCCACTAACTGCAGTCTGTAAAGCAAAGGTCCACACATGTGGCCCACTGGCCATCTATGGCTCACTGCTGGTTTTTGTATGATTCACAGACTAAGGATTTTTTTATACATTTTTAAATGGTTGCAATAGCAAAAAGACTGTTTTATGATATATGAAAATTACACGAGACTCTAATGTTAGTGTCAATAAAGTTTTACTGGAACCCAGCCACAACCATTCTTTTTATGTTGCCTGTGGCTACACTGCATTAACAGTGTTGAGTACTTGCAGCAGAGCATGTGACCTACAGAGCCAAATTATTCCTTATCTAGCCCTCTGTAGAAAAAGTTTTCTGAACCCTGCCATAGAGTGTATTAAGGTAGCAGCAGCACAGTATTTTGATAAGATGAGAGAAAAAGATGCAAAGTTTGTTTCCAAGGTCTGAGAAATAGGTGACATCTGTGTGGAATTCACCAAGGGCAGAAGTGTAAAAGGCCAACAGTCTGGGTTTGATTCTTACAACCCTGCGATCTTGGGCGGTTTACTTTACCTGTTGGTACCCCAGTGTCTTCTGTCCTGCAGTCACAGGAGTGCAGATCTAAGAGTCACTGTACAGATCTGGTAGGTAGTTTGTGATGTTTACTTAGCATAGGAGAAGGCTCACAAGTTACAGTGTGAATCAGGAAGGAAAGTTAAGGCTCTGTTTGTTCTAAGGAGGAGTAAGTTCATACTCCATAGAGTGGGTCCCTTCCCCAGCACCTCCTTCCCATCCTGCTTTGCAAATCCTTGTTTTATACAGCAAATTCCTCTGTGCCTTATCTCTGGGTGAGGACAAAGATGATAACGAATTTTACAGATAAAACATGAATGCAACATTTGGATTAATATAATGTTAGACATTGTACCTCAATTCTTTTTAAAAATTTAAACTTGAAAAAATACAGTGGCACCTCAATTCATGAACTTAATTCATTCCACAATTCTAGAAAAGATGACCACATTTGTGTTCATGTGGGAAAGGTGGCCTGGTTGTGTTCATCACCAGATGCAGAGTTCGAAAACAAGCAAAATCTTGCCAGATGCTTCTATTTTCGGACCAAATTGTTCATAAACATAGGCATTATTTCCATAGCTAAGATTCTAATGAATTATTTTATTTTATTTTGTTTTTTGTGGTTTTAGGGATTGAAACCTGGACCTTCACACTTAAGCTACATCCCCAGCCTACTTTTTATTTTAAGATAGGGTCTCACTAAGTTGCTCCATTCCTCAGGCTAGGCTCAAACTTGCAATCCCATCTCAGCCTCCCAGAGTGCTGGGATTAAAACTTCTAATGAATCTTGATTTTTGCCTTATTTTTTTTGCAGTAGTAAGGATTGAACTCAGACCTCGTATATGCTAAGCAAGTGTTCCACCACTAAGCTGTACCCACAGCCCTGTGACTCCTGATTTTGATTTAAGCATTATTATACGATCACAGTGTTACAATTTATTTTTATATGCTGGTGTCAAAGGCAGTTTAGCTATACTTGTGACAGGATTTCGTGAATTTTAACACAATCTCCTTTCTTCTCCAGCCATCAGCACTAGTCCGAGTGCCCCTCCCAACATCCAGTGTCGCTCCTAGCTTGCCTTTCTCAGCGTCTCTGCTCGGAACCTTGCCCATTGGTGCAAGGTATGCTCCTCCATCCTCCTTTGCAGAGCTGTATCCACCTTTGACCTCATCTTTAGAAGATTTTTGTTCTTCTCTAAATTCATTTTCAATGAGTGAACCCAAACGAGGTAAGAATCTAGCCTAAATTGTGAAATTTGGTTAAGTTTCTAAAAAAACTTATGACTGGCAATTATTTAATTACCTCCTGGTCTAGGCACTTGAATTATTTTCGTTGTAGCTGAAAATGTAAAGATTGAACCTTCAGTTTTGAATTCGCCTTGATTTAACTACCTTTTGGATAGCAAGGAGCAAAGGCGCAAGTGTAGACATGCACGTGGCACTGGTTTTTGTATAGGATGGTTTGTTACGCTGGGTGTTCACTGCTTAGATGTGAAATAACATCGAATTAATTCTTTAATAAAGGTCTGTCCCACCTTAATGAGTCTGAAACACAGGTTGATCTTTTTAAATTCTAAACTGGGAAAACACTCATTTAAATCTGTGTTTACAGTAGAAACAATTAGATCTACTTAGGGTATTATATAAAGCCCTGTACGATGGACCTATGGCCTTTATATTTTATAAGTCAATGTTGAGGTTTTGGTTTACTCCTATTTCTGAAGTCCAAGGTTTAATACATAAACAATAATGAAAATCTTCATATTTTTCTGAGACCTTGTTAACATGATTTAAAGATTTACAGCTCAAGAAACTAAAATATGCATGAGACAGAAAGGCAGAGAGGAAATAATTGTGTGGTAGACTTAGAAGCTGAGTTCCTGCTTCATGTCCTCAAAGAGAGGCTCTTTACCCATTTTGAGGGTCCTGTCTATGAAAGTATGTTTTTACTTTAAATTGTTTGACTAAGGGTTACTTATACCCTTGGTTTCTAGAAGGAAGAAAGTAACTCCTTGAGTGCAGTGAGCAAAAAAAGCTTCTAGGAGTTGGGACGGGAATAGAAGGTGGGGAAGCCATAGCCAGCCAGCTACTGAGCCCTGATGTTCTTATTACATGATTAGAGTGAAAAGGTCTGTTGAAGTTTTTTTATTATTTTAGATCTGTCCACCTCAACTTCTAGAGAGGGAACAACGCTTAACAACAGTAATTCTTCCCTTTCACTTGTAAGTGCCACTTCCTCTTTTGTAAATGCATTGCTTAAATTGAACATAGGCCTTGTACTTAAGTAACTGAATTATTTGAATGAACATGACAGTGTCCCTTAAATTTTATATGTGCTGTGGGAAATAGTATTGTGTGACTCTTCTAAAACATCCAGTAATAAATGCTCTGCATTTAAGACTGGATCTGTCGTACCAAATTAATCACTGTCACAAACAAATGTTGTAAGAGGCTTTAGCACAGCATAAAATAAATCCAGGAAATACAAAACCAGGGCATGTAAGATGTGTGTACCATTGAAACAGACAATCTCATGTCACTTTTTACAGCTCATAGAAGATCAAAATGAGGGGGCCTAGAAAGAAAAATACAAGAAGAAACAATTTTGAATATAGGAGAGCAAAAAGGATAGACCATTACCGACCTCATCTTACTCTTCAGATGAACTCAGTTTCCTTTGTTAGTGATAGTATAATATTTGTTGCCTGTTTTTCTTTTGTTTGTTTGGTTTGGTTTTTTTTTTTTCTTTTTTTTTTCTTTTTTTTCTTGCAGATGAACAGACCAAGTAGTTCGTTTACTTTTGATGGTTTCCTGGGAATTTCAAATCAGCCTAGAAATGACTTTGACTTTGGAAAATTTTTTGGAAGTGCAATTACTAAACCATCTTCATCAGTGACTCCAAGACATCCCCTTGAAGGAACCCATGAATTAAGACCAGCTTGCCAGATCTGTTTTGTAAAGTCAGGTGAGGACCAATCAGGCAGAGTATCAAACTAATTTGATGCTAAAAGTTATGAGGATATAAACAATTTGAATTCTAAAGAAACAAAACTTATTGACTTGGGGCATTTGACATCTAATAAGTCACTGCTTTTATTTGATATAATTTTATTTCTAGAATTATGTAGAATTAGCTATTTACCTGATCTTTTTTTGGTACCGGGGATTGAACTCACTACCTTGTGCTTACCAGGCAAGCGCTTGAGCTGCTGAGCTAAACCTCCAACCCTGTTTACCTGATCTTGGAAGCTTACTGCAGCTATTATTTGTTTGAGAACTTGATAATTTTCAAATAGAATAATTTTCAAATTTTCAAAACAAGCATTATCAGACCAATATGTGATTCAGCGTTTATGAAAATTAAAGTGTTTTCTCTTGACTTGCTTTGAATCAAGAGATATAAACACTTTATTCTGATCTGGACCCAACTTTATTTTCTTTCATAGTTGTCCTTATTTGAGTTTCTAGAATCAGGCTGCAGTCTGGCCCCAAAATAGTTGAGCATGCTGCCTGTTGTTTACTTTTATAAATCATCCGAATTCTTAGCCAGATTATTTCCCTAATAGTTAAACAGGAATATGTTTTGGCAAGATTGATGTTAAATAGAACTTCATGTCACCTAACAAATAGCATAAAATTCTAAAATTGTGCCTGTTTATAGTATGATGAGATTTTGGGGGTTATGGTAATCAATGTTCATCTACTTCTGAGTTACTTATAAACTGAAATGATATTTTTTTATGTGCCTATTAGCAAACCTCTTTACATCTTTTTCAGGCCCCAAATTAATGGATTTTACGTACCATGCTAACATAGATCATAAATGCAAGAAGGATATTTTAATTGGTAGGATAAAGAATGTAGAAGATAAATCATGGAAAAAAATACGTCCAAGACCAACAAAAACAAATTATGAAGGACCATATTATATATGTAAAGGTATATATTATAATTGCATAATTGATACATATTGCATAAGTAATAAATATCTGCTACATTCATTAAGAAGGCTTCAGTATTGACTATTACTAAAATAGCAAGTTCCTTGGATTGAGACATTAGTATTTTTTCTGTTGTTTTAAAACATTATTTATTTGTATTCCTGTTTAGCACTGGGCTGAGCACAGAGCCTTCAAACACTGAACTACACCACAGCC
>RJWT010052577.1:0-10548 GCA_004365215.1 Cuniculus paca | reverse complement strand
TTTTATCCACTTTCTTTCATCTCCCTACCAAATGGTAAAACCACTCTACCAAGAGGAAACACTTTGAATATAAGCTCCCAATTTACAATTGGTTCTGTTATACAACTGTATGTTTTGCTCCTATGGTTTAAGGTACAAAATTAATGACAACCAAAGTTAGTTTCTAGTCTGTGTGTCATTCTATTGTTATTGCTAATTATACTACTTTAGCTAGGATGTCATATCTGTTGTAATCAGTTGTTCTCCCTTCTGTAACAATACTGGGAAACCCTGGCATAACAACTTCACCACAGCCCAGCACCAAAGAACTGGGGAGTGAGCCAAACAGATACCAACATCTCACTCTTAACTGGGAAGATAGGATCTTGGAATAGACACAAGCCAAGAATCTCCTAAACACAGAAGACACCCCTCAGGAACAGACTTTTCCTAGAGAGGACTCGATAATAGTCATATAGTAACCTACTATAAAAACTTTCACAGATCAATACAGAAAACAAAATTAAAATGTTTGAAATGAAAATGATAAGACACAGAAGCAAGATGCAGTCTCAGACCTTAACCTACACAGAACAAGTCCAGGAGACAATGAGATAGAGGAAAATGGAAAACATATACCTGAAATTTCTGAAATGATAGCAACCGTAGTAAAGAAACAAATCCATGAGGCTATAAAGGAAATTGGATCAGAAATAATCTCTCAGGAAAAAAAGAAATGTCAACATTCATAAAGGAATTGCTCAGCAAATCTAGAATAGAGATAGATTTTAAAAAAATAGATAATAGGAAAAGGATTCAAACTGTGAATGATCAATATAGGAAGAAATAGAATGCATGAAACAGATTCAAACTGATATCCAGGAAATTAGACATTTCATTGAAAGCTGTCAAAACTGCTTGAATGAAACTAAAGACAGACTTTCAGACCTTGAAGACAGGATCACAGCTAGCAATCACAAAAGGAAAGATCCCTTAAAAATAAGGAATTAAGAAATAACATAACAGCTGCAAGACAATAGAAAGAAAAACAATATAAGACTGATAGGTGTCAATGAAAAAGTAGGAGTCAACACAAATGACACAAAGATGATGTGCAGAGTAGCAGAAAATTTCCCAAACATGAGAACAGAACCTGACATACAGACAGGTGAGGCATATAGAACTCCAATTATCAATGACCAAAATAAATATATACCCAGCTGGGCGTGGTGGCTCACGCCTGTAATCCCAGCACTCGGGAGGCTGAGACAGGCGGATCCTTGTGAGTTCGAGACCAGCCTGGGCTACAAAGTGAGCTCAAGGCCAGCCTGAACGGCATAGTGAGACCCTGTCTCAAAAACACCAGGGCTGGGGATCTAGCTCAGCGGTCTAAGCGCTTGCCCGGCAAGTGCAAGGTCGTGAGTTCAATCCCCGGTGCCGCAAAAAAAATAAAAATTAAATTAAATTAAATAAATAAATATATACCCAGACATATAATAATCAAGATCCAAAAAATGCAGCATAAGAACAGAATATTAAAAGCTGTTGGAGGGAAAAAAAGAAAAACAAAAACAAAAATAGATAACCTATAAAGGAAAACACATCAGAATCACAGCAGACTTCTCAACACAAACCCTTAAGTCAAGAAGACCTTGGAATGAAGTATTTCAAATCCTGAAAGAAAACAACTTCCAATCCAGATTAATATACCCTACAAAACTATCTTTCAGAATTAATGGAGAAATAAGATACTTCCATGACAAAGAACAACTGAAGAAATTCATGACTGCCGAATCAACCTTATAAAGAAAACTGAAAGATATTCTAGACAGAGATAAAAATGACCGCAATTCCAAGAACAACATCAGAAAGAAACCACCAGGCAGGGCAAGTAATTAAACAGGAGGAAAGGAGGGAACTGACAGTGGGAAAATAACACGACAAAGATAAGCCAATACATATCCATTATATACTATCAATGTAAATGGCCTCAGTTCACCAATCAAAAGAAACACATTTAAGTCAAAAAGAAACTCATAGACTGAAAGTCAAATGATAGAAAATAATACTCTATGCAACAGGAACCCAGAAAAAAGCAGGGGTAGATATTCTGTTTGCAGACAATGTGAACTTCAAATCAAGAATGATCAAAAGAGATAAAGAAGGTAAATACAAAACTGATTAGGGGAAAAATTCAAGGGAAAGAGATAGCAATCATAAATATATATGCAACAAATACAGGAGCACCCAACTATATCTATATAAGACAAATATTAATAGACACGAAAAATCAAATAAGCAATAACACAATTGTAATGGTGAACTTTAATACCCCATTGTCACAGAGATAGATCAACTAGATAAACTATCAGCAAAGAAATAACAGAACCAAACCAAACCTGTGAACAAGTGGATTTAGTAGACATTTTCAGTGTTCCACCCAACATCAGAATACACCTTCTTCTCAGCTGCATGTGGAATGTTCTCTAACATAGACCATATACTAGCCCATAGAACATGCTTAAGTAAATACAAAGAAATTGAAATTATTGCATGCATATTACCTGACCATATTTGCAATGAAATTGGAAATTAATGACAAAAGAAACCACGAAAACTCCATAAATACATGGAAATTAAATCACACCCTCCTGAACAACCAATGGGTCACAGAGGAAATTAAAGAAGAAATTAAGCAATATATACAATCAAATGAAAATGCAGATATAACATACTGGAACCTATGGGACTTAAAGCAGTTCTAAGAGGGAAATTTATAGCAGTGAATTTTCATATCAAGGAAACAGAATGAGCACAAATAAACAACCTAATGCTGCAGCTCAAGCTTCCAGAAAAAGAAGAGCAAGTCAAGCACAAAATCCATACAAGAGAGAAAATTATAAAGATCAGAGCAGAAATTAACATAATGGAGACTACAAAAACAATACAAAGAATTGCAGATTTGGTTCTTTGAAGCAATAAATAAAATTGACAAATCCCTAGCCAACTTTATCAAAAAGGAAAGAAAAAACTCAAATTCATGCAATGAGTAATGAAAAGGATGAAATCATTATAGATCCTGCGGAAACTCAGATCATCAAAACTTACTTGGAAAATCTTTACTTGCATAGGATGAAAAACACAGAATAGACAGATTCCTAGAAATGTATGAAGTACCAAAGCTGAATCAAGAAGATGTAAAAATTCTGACTAACCCAGTATCAGTTAATGAAATTGAAAACATAATTAAAAACTTAGCAGCAAAAAAAGCACAGGTACTGATGGATTCATGGATGAATTCTACAAGATATTTAGAGAAGATGTAATGCCAATACTTAAACTCTTTAATGAAATTGAAAAGGAAGCAATCCTCCCTAAACCATTCCTGGAGACAAGTATTACTCTGATACCAAAACCAGAGAAAGACCACCCTCCCCCCCCCCAAAAAAAGAGAACTACAGGCCAATCTCCCTACTGAACATAGATGCAAAAATTCTCAATAAAATGCTAGCAAATAGAATACAAAAAAATCATCAAGAAGATTATATACCATGACAAAGTGGGATTCATCCCAGGAATGCAGTGATGGTTCAACATATGCAAATCAATAAACATAATACACCATATCTACATTTCCGAAGACAAAAATCACATGCTCATCTCAATAGATGCAGAAAAGGCTTTTGATAAAGTCTAATACTCATTCGTGATTAAAACCGTACAGAAATTTGAAATAGATGGTCATTACCTCAATCTGATAAAAGCCATCTATGTCAAACCAACAGCCAACATCATACTGAATGGATAAAAATTCTAAAATTTTCACTCTAAAATTAGTAACAAGACAAGGATGTCCATTATCTCCACTCCTATTTAATATAGTTCTGGAAATGTTGGGTAGATCAATTAGACAAGAGAGAGAAATAAAAGAAATAAGGATAGGAAAGGAAGAAGTTAAACTATCATTGTTTGCAGATGACATGATAGTCTACGTAAAAGACCCCAAAAACTCTACCAAAAGACTTCTAGATTTAATAAGCAAATTCAGTAATGTAGCTAGATACAAAGTCAACACTTAAAAATCAATAGCATTCCTGTACACAAACTACAAACTCACTGAGAGAGCAATTAGGGAAACCACACCCTTCACAATGACATCAAACAAAATGAAATACTTAGGAATCAATCTAACAAGGAAGTAAAAGATCTATACACTAAAAATTATGATACTCTGAAAAAGGATATTAAAGAAGGTATCAGAAAATGGAAAGATATCCCTTGCTCATGGATAAGAAGAACCAACATTGTAAAAATGGTCGTACTCCCAAAACTGTTATACAGATTTAATGCAATCTCAAGCAAAATACCACTAGCATACCTCACAGATCTAGAGAAAACATTCCTAAAATTCATTTGGAAACAGAGACCTAGAATAGTAAAGGCAATCCTGGGCAACAGAGGCAAGGCAGGAGGCATCACAATCCTTGACTTGAAATTATACAACAAAGCTACTGTGATAAAATCAGCATGGTATTGGCAAAAAAAAGACTTGAGGATCAGTGGAACAGATTGGAAGATGCAGACACAACTACAAACATCAATCACCTTACCTTTTACAAAGGGGCCATACACGTTCACTGGAAGAAAGATAGCCTCTTTAATAAGTGGTGTTGAAAAAACTGGCTTTCCACATGCTGAAAACTAAAACTAGACCCATGTCTATCACCATGAACTAAACTAAAATCAAAATGGATCAAAGATCTAAATGTTAAAACAGAAACACTAAATCTACTGGAGGTAGGTAGAAATCTTTAGGGGTATGCAGAAAGTTCATGAACAAAACACAAATTGCATTGGAAGTACTTCAAAGAATCAGCAACAGGGATCTCATCTTATTAAAAAGCTTTTGCACATCAAAATAAATCAACAGTGAAAAGAAAACCCACAAAGTGGGAAAAAATTTTAGTCAACTGTCCCTCAGACAAAGACATCTAGAACATATAATGTATTGAAAAAAATCAGGCCCCCCAAATTCAAAGACCCAATCCAAAAATGGGAATCTAAAATGAATAGGCACTTTTCAGCTAAAGAAATACAAATGGCAAATAAATATATGAAAAAATGTTCGACATCATTGGTCATTCGAGAAATGCAAATTAAAACAACACTGAGATTCCACCTCACACCAGAAAGAATGACTGTCATCAAGAAATCAACCAATAATAAATGCTGGTGGGGCTGTGGGGAAAAGGGACCCTTCTTCACTGTTGGCGGGAGTGTAGACTGATACAATCACTGTGGAAATAAGTGTGGAGATTCCTCAAAAACCTAGGACTAGAGGATCCATTTGACCCAACTATTCCCCTTCTGGATATTTTCCCAGAAGAATAAAAAACATCATACCACAGCAATATATATTCACCCATGTTTACAGCAGCACAATTTATAATAACTAAATCCTAGAAACAATCCAAATGCCCATCAACCAAGGAATGGATAAAAAAGATGTGGCATTGTTATACCATGGAGTACTACTCAGCTATAAAGGATAAATTCAAGGCTTTTATAGGTAAATGGATACAACTTGAGACCATACTTGTAAATGAAATAAAACAGGCTCACACATGTAAACATTGTATTGTCTCCCTAATGTAAAAAACTGAAAGAGTAAATAAGATCCAAAATGTACAATAGATATTGTGAAAGGTGAAGAAAATGCTGAAAAGGAAAGAACAACTGGGATGGGGGGAAGGAGAAAAAGGAAAAGAAAAAAAAAATATATATATACACACACACACACTATAGCTAAGATCACTATACTAATTTCATTAGTTCATTGAAAAAAGCAGTTTGTGCTTATGTTGTTTAATTTTTCATGTCTATGTCTTGTAATCTGAGCAACTACGTTGAAGATCACAATATGTTAACCATTGTTAATCTCTTATTATGTTGTTTTGAAATTCTGTATTGTTTTTATTTTTTCTCTTTAAAATAAAAAGTTTACTGTTGTATCCAGTTGAGATTTTGTGGTTATTTGATATACAACGGATACAACTACCCTTGGCATACTTGTACTACTGTACGCTTGTACTACTGTACATTTCAGTACTTGATGGTTTTTAATAACGGATTAATCACATAAAATTTTTTTTGTCTTTTTGAGACAAGATCTCACTATGCAGTTCAGGCTGGCCTTGAGCTCACTTTGTAGCCCAGGTTGGACTTGAACTTGCAACAGTCCTCCTGCCTCAGCCTCCCAAGTGCTGGGATTACAGGCGTGCACCACCACATCCGGCTTAAAATTATTTCTTTGAGTAGCTCTCTCCCAGTTATAACCACCGGATTTGATAAGAAATACAGGTTTCCCAGTTAAAACTGAATTTCATACAAACAATGAAAAAAAATTAGTAGAAAAGTGTCCTGTGCAATTTTTAAAACATTTCTGTGAAAAATTATTTATCTAGAAGTTGAACATAACTGGGCACCCTGTATGTAGGTGACAAATCTATCCCATGCATGAGTCAGGACAGACATCTCCCACCATAGCTGTGGGATAGTTTACAAAGTCACTGCCACAATGTCAGGAGCGGAAAGCTATGGTTCATTTACAGATCTGCAAGAAGCACAGAAGTGAAGTCTTGAGCACACTCCTCTCCATGACACATCCACCCCTTATAACAATAACGATGGTTACCATTTGCTTAGTCCCTTTATGGAGAAAGAGTGGGCTTAACACACCATCTTATTTTCACATCGGAGCTGCCATTTAGAGAAGTAGCTAAGTCATTATCTTCATTCACAAATGAGATTATCAGACAGGTTGAAATAATTCAATCACACAGCTAGAGGGAGCAACAGAGCTAGAATTCGAAGATAGCCCTTTCTCTTTCCATAATACACCCTTCCTCCAACTACCAAAAGTATTTTGTTGTGATTTTCACAAAACTGGAGCTACCAAAGCATATTTCCTGGCTCTGCCACTTTTCAATCCATTCTACCCATCTGTATGTATGAATAACACAGGTCATGTTTGTTTTCTGGTGCTGCTATAACAAAGTACCACAGACTGGGTTGCTTGATAGACATTTATATTCTCATGGTTTTGGAGGCTGGACATGGAGACCAACATGTGGGTGAATGTTATGGCTTGGATCTAGATGTCCCCCCAAACACTTATAGACATAGGTGGGGAGTTTCAAAGGTGGTTAGATTAGGGTGTGTGATGCTGGGACTAAGGAGTGGTGCTGGGATTAAGGGGGTAGATAATGGAAGGCCCACCATGGGCATGGGTGGCACCAATCGATAGGCTTATAGCCTGCATTTAACATAAAGGGAGAGAGGGGAGGCAGGCTTGCTACTTGCTGCTGCTGCCTTCTGCCTGCCACAGCATGAATTCCTCTGGGATACCCCTCTGCCCTGCCACCCTGCCTTGGAGCCAGCCAACTATCAACTGAAACCTCAACAAACTATGAGCTGAAATAAACCCTTCCTCCATTAACTTGTGGGTGTTGGGTATCTTGTCCCAGCAATGAGAAAAGTAACTAAGACAGTGGAGTTGGTTCTTTAAGAGGTTGGTGAGAGAAGGATCTACTCCAGACCAGTGATGGTTAATTTTGTGTCAATTTAACTGGGCCATGGGATACCCAATTATCCAGGTAAACATTATTTTTGAATGTATCTTTGAGGGCGTTTCTAAAAGTTTAGCACTTGAATTCATGTACCTGGAAGACCAGATGGCCCTCCCCAGTGTGGGTGGGTCTCATCCAATCCATCAAGGTCTTGAATCCACAGAAAAATAGAGGAAGACTAAATTGGCTTTCAGCCTGACTAGCTGTGCTGATTCATGGCTCCTCTCCTGCCTTGGGCTGGGGCTTATACCACAAGTATTCCTGGTACTCAGACTAGAATGAATTCACATGGCCAATTTCCTGGACTCCAGAGCCTTTCAACCTCCATGATTTCATGAGCCAATTGTCATCATAAATTTTAACTCTCTCACTGCTTGTTTTTCAGGAGAACCATAATACAAGGCCTCTCCTTGTCTCTATATCATCTCCTGTCTGTACATATCAGTGGGCAAATTTCCTCTTCTTAGAAGGAAATCGGTAATATTGTATTAGGATCCACCCTAATGACCTCATTTTAACAATCGCTTCTATAAAGATCCTATTTTCAAATAAAGCCACATTCTGAAGAACTGGGGGTTAATACTTCAACATAGGGATAGAGGAAGTGGCTGATTCAGCTATAACAAGGTTTATAGAGTTAATTGTGAGTCATTTCAATACAATCTGCATTTTAAAGAACCCAAGGGAATGGATGGTATATGATGGGATTCTGAATATCAAATGGAAGTATCATTTTCAAGCAGTCCTTAGGAATGAGCAAGGCCCATCCCAAAGTTCTTAACAACAGTACCTCAAAGGTGTGTGTCACACCCTGTATCAGAGGGACCCTAGCAACTGGCAGAATGTGGGTGATTATGAGGACAGGGAATTGTGACAGCAGCCGGGCTGTGGAATTTTATGAAGTCAAACATTTCTGTCTCAAAAGATGTCCGCTGGCCCAGGTTGGCCACACTGTGGCTTCCTGGATGGCAACAGAGGACAAAGAGGTGATGGAAGCTCGGGGGGCTGGAGAAAGTTGTCCCACCTTCTCCAAGTTGTTGCCTGGTGACTCTCCATCTGAAGGGAAGCCAAAGGTCGTGTTGGTAAGAGGAAGACCCATCTCACTGCCCACCTCCTTCTCCAGGGGAACCAAGAGTGCTCCAGGAATGTGTGGTAGGAGCTGAGTGCTGTGAGATTCAGAGATGCCAAGAAGAATAGGACCAGCACCACCTTCCCATAACTAGCACCCAGCTGTCACCAGGGGCCAAGGGCCTTTCACAACCATGTAAGATCACTTGAAGCTGGCTTTGGTCTCACTAAGGAAAGGGTCCCCCATCTGAGGCTCCTCCCCTAACCCATGGATAGGAATCCCCTTCCATATTCTTTTTGTTGGTCCCTGTATGTTTCAGTTCTTCCAATACAGACCCTAGATTTCTTCCTCTCTCCATAGTCTCTGTATCTTATAGTTAGCTAGAATGGGGCCTTGGGAATGTGATTTGAACATTAACAGACAGATCCCTCCTCCAACCCCAACACCCAGCTTATAACTCTAGACTCACCTTTTTTTGGTAGCTGGTACTTTCCTCTGAAGCCCTGGGTGTTGGAGACTGGCGTGTGCCATCCCTAGTCCCTGGTCCCTGCCCAGGTGCCGCCCATGGGGAACCAACCCACTCCTCCAAGCTTCCCCATCCAGGTGCTACTTGCAGGGAAAATGTGGATGAACGACAGAGACGCGGAGTTATTCTAGCATACAGGCACCCAGGGGGCTCTGCCTCTTTGTAGGCAGAGGAGCTGGCCTCCAGCTCATCCTACTTTTATTCACCCAGACCTGAGCACAAGCAATAACAGTAACACAAGGTTCATCTGCCTCATATTAGCCACTAGTAAGTCCTCAGGTAAACAATTTAATCTCAGCTGTATTGACTTTCTCCCCTTTGTGCTCGCAGAGGAGGCCAATTAAGGCTCAGCTCACCTGGGGCGGCGGTGCTGGTAACTTGGCCAAGTGCATTTCCAGCAAGACCCCAGGGCTGGATCTTCACAGTTGAGGATACTTTCCAATATCAGGCCACTGTGGCTGGGAACTCTGGGGAGCAGTAGGGTAAGGGCCACCCCATACTGACTCCCACTGTCCCTACATGTGCTCCAGGAGGCAGAATCCCTGAAACCAGACTCGTCCTATGACTACTTGGAGGAGATGGACGCTGGTGAGGACAGAGGCTGCCCAGGGCTCCCCAAGTCTGGTCCCACCACCAAGGGCCAGGCAGGAGATGCACCCGAGCCCACAGAACTCTCCCCAGCCCCAGGGACTGACCACCCGATCTCTGTGGAACTGGAGAAGTTGCGCATGGACTTCGAGCTGGTGCGGCTCAAGCACCTGCACGAGGAGAATGAGCGGCAGCGGCAGCACGAGGCGGTGATGGCGCAGCTGCAGCAGCAGACAGCACCACACCAGGTGGGTGAGGCACGGTCCCACCCTCCAAAGCTCCCAAGTCAAGCCGAGATCCACCTGTCTAGGCCAGAAGGGCTCATGACAGCTTGGGGGAAGTCTCCACCATCTCTCTCTTTGCATCTCACAGAATGAGTCCAGCACCCCCTGAAGCCCAGTCAATGGGTGCTACAATTGTTGCCTCCCTGACCAGGGCTGCCTTGGCCCTGTTGGACCACACTGCCTGGTAGTCAACACAAACAGCAGTCTTCCCACAAGAAATGTACCCTCAACTCCCATGCATACTAAACAAGCATAAGAATGCCCACTTGAAAGCTGGGTGTAATGGTGCGTGCCTATAATCCCAGCACTGAGGAGGCTGAAACAGGAGGATCACCGTGAGTTTGAGACCAGCCTGGGCTAACTAGTAAGTTCAAGGCCAGCCTGAACTATACAGTGAGATCCTGTCTCAAACAAACAGACGAATGCCCACATGAGATGAAATGGGATGTGAAGTGCTTATCGCTATGGTTAGGC
>RJWT010052576.1:0-10543 GCA_004365215.1 Cuniculus paca | reverse complement strand
AAACCAAGGAGCCAGAGATGGTGCCAATTAGAATTTAAGAGTCTTTATTAGCCAGCTGGTGACTGGACAGCAGGACCCATGCAGGGAACCACTGTGCAGTGCGGAGTGAAGGGAGAGCTAGGTATTTATGTACTATAACCATACTCCTGGTGACAGTGGCTACAATTAAGCATGCATCTATGACATCTTGATTGCCATCCTCACTGACAATGGTTACAATTAAATATGCATCTATGATGTCCTCGTTGCCATCCCTGTTGACAATGGTTGTAATTACACATACATCTATAACATCTTGGTCATCCCCGTTGACAATGATTACAATTACACATGCATCTATAACATCCTGGTTGGCATACCTGCTGGGACACGGTGCACTGAACAGACCTGAGAATATGGAACTAAGTTACATTCTCAAGGGGGGGAGTAGCCTCACAAGCAAAGGAGTGGGGAGGTACAGACAGGGTTCAGTAGTTTTTCTGTTATGTCAGCCTACAACACTCCCTAATCCCTCACTGCTTCCTTCCTGCCATGCCATGAGCTGCTTCTCTTCCACCATGCACCCTGCCTTGGAGCTAGCCAACTATGAACTGAAACCTCTACAGACTGTGAGCCAAAATAAACCTTTCCTCCTTTAAATTGGGAATTTTGGGTATTGTGCAACTAAGACACATGTCATAAAGCCTACTTGGTCATGATGTGTGATCTTTTTGATGATTCATTTCTTTCTGTGTGCCAGTATCTTGTTTAAGATTTTTAACAGGGCCATAATTTATGTATCTTGCTGCCAGGTGGCTCTAATTTGAATTCAATCTTATGTTGCTGTATAGCTAACCTGTGTATTCTCTTTTGTTAATATGAATAGTATTAATATTTATATTGGGCAGTAATTATTCATATTCAAATAACTAGATTCTATACATGTATAGACCTTTATTAATTTTATCAGTAAAAAGTAATTAGATCCATTTGCATCACCAGTAAGACAAGCCCACTGATGGAACAATCATGCATGTACCACTGGTTGTTTGAGTCACCTGATGATAAAGTCATGCCTTTGCCACCAGTGATTGCTGGTAAGAATGTGTTACAGAGATTGGTCTGTAGTCCCTTTTTTGGTTTGATACCTATCTGATTTTGGAATCAGGGTATTCATAGTTTCCAGGAATGACTGGAAGTATCCTTCTCTTTCAATTTCTTTGAAATGCTTAAGGAGTATTGGAGTTAGAACTTCTCTAAAGTTTTTGTAGAATTCAGCAATGAACCATTCAAACTTGGTCTTTTCTTAGTCAATAGTTTTTTTTTAATTTTTTTTTTTTAGTATTGCTTCAATTTCATTGCCTATTATTGGATTATTTAGGGTTTTAAAATCTTCTTGGTTCAGTTTTGGTACTTCATATGTATCTATCATATGTATCTAGGAATCTATTCATTTCTTCTGATCTCTCCAATTTATTCTCCAAGTTAATGAAATACTTGTTAACAATGTTTTTTATTTTGGCAGTGTTTGTTGTGATGTCACCTTTTTTCTTTCAAATTGCATTGATTTGGGTCTTTTGTTGTTAAATTGGCTGTTTGTTTATTTATTCTTTTAAAGAATCCAATTCCTGATTCATTAATTCTTTGTATTTTTTAGAGCTCTCAGTTTCATTGGTTTCTGCTCAGATCAATATAATTTTCTTTCTTATATTGGGTTTGTTTTGTTCTTGTTTTTCTAGGATCTTGCAGTGCATTGTTGAGTCATTTATTTGAGCTTGCTTTGTTTTTCTGATGTGGGCATTTGCAGTTATAAGCTTTCCTTTTAGGACCGCTTTCTTTGTATCCAATAAGTACTGATATGTTGTACCGGCATTAGCATTTAGATCTAGAAACTGTTTTATTCCTTCCTTTTCTTCTTCTGAAACTCATTTTTTAGTTATGATTGTGCTGTTTAGTTCCCATTCTTTTGCATATTTTCTGTGCTGTTTTATGTTGTTGATTTCTAATTTCATTGCACTATAATCTCATAATATGCATGGTATACTTTCAATTCTTTTACATTTACTTAAGCTTGCTTTATTGGCCAGTATGTGGTCTATTTTGGAAGGAGTTCCATATTTTGCTTAAAAAGAATGTCTATTCTGTTGTTGAATGGAACATTCTGTATATATCTGTTAAGTACATTTATTTGAAAGTTTCTCAAACTGATATTTCTTTGTTGATTTTTTTGTTTAGTTGATCTATTTATGATAGAGTGGTATTGAAGTTTCCCAGTATAATTGCATCTGTTGATCTGATTTTTTTATGTCATGTTTTGTTTATTTTGTGAAGTTGGATATGCCTTGTTGACTACATATATATTGATAATTGTTTTTGCTCATGTTGGATTGTTCCCTTAACCAACATGTAGTGACTTTTTTTTTTCCCTCTTTTGATCAGTTTTAGTTGGAAGTCCAATTTGTTTGCAATTAGGATAGTTACTTCTATTTTTTTCTGGATTCTCCTTGCACGAAATATTGTTTTTCATCCTTTGCTTTTTAGTCTATTAGCTTGTTTTTAGGTTAAATGTGCTTCTTGTGTACAGTATATAATTGACTTTTGCTTCTTTATTCATTGTGCCAGTCTATGTCTTTTGACTGGGGAATTGAAACCATTCACGTTAAGAGTTACTACTGATAGGCATTGACTTATTTTTGTTGTTGTTTTATTTTTCTTGTTGCTAATTACCTATCTTTGTCTTCTGCTTAGCTGATCACCCTACCTGGTATACTCATTCTATTAGATCTTTTGTCTTTGTTGGCTTCATTATATCCTCCTAGGATATCCTTAAGGGTTTTTTTTGAGTGCTAGTTTGGTGGTTATGAATTTCTTTAGGTTCTCTTTATCATGAAAGTATATTATTTCTCCATCAATTTGAAAAGGTAGTTTTGCAGGATATTTCATCTTGGGCTGAGAATTGCTTCCTATTAGGACTTGAAACACTTCACTCCAAACCCTCCTTGCCTTTAAGGTTTGTGTTGAAAACACACCCTGTGTTTCTACTGGGGTTTCCTGTATGAGTGATTCACTGGCAGTCTGTCTTGGTTACTTTTCTCTCCTTGCTGGGACAAAACACCTGACACCCAAAGTGAAGCAAGGAAAGGTTTATTTAGCTTACAGTTTCTGGAGATTTTAGTCCATAATCAGCTGGCTCCAAGGCAGGGTGGCATGGCACTGGGGCAACACTTCAAGGCAGCAGCCAGAGCAAAAGAGGAAAACAAGCCTTTTCTCCTCCCTTATATTATATGTAGGCCACCTCTGCTCCAGGGCAGGTGTAGCACTCACAAAATGTCCTTGCCCTCCTTTGCACAGGATGAGGATATTTACCAAGTCAGAAACCTGGCTCCCTGCTGAGTCTCTCAGTTAAACTTCTAAACTGCTCAAGTTGACACTATCTATCAACCATAACACAATCTTCAACTGCTTTTGAGATTCTGTCTTTTGTTGAACTTCTAGGATTTTGACTATGATGTGTTGTGGGGAGATTCTTTTCTGATTGTGGGTATTTGGGGTTTTATATACCTCAGTTATATGATTGTTAAATTCTTTTAACTTGGAGCTGTTGGATCCACTTTTCATGTTCTCTTGTATTTTTTTAACATACCTCTCATTAATTGGTCACCAAAAACAGTCCTATCGTCTAGTTTTGACAGTCTGTCCTAACATTGGTTACTTTTGCTGCCTACACTTTTGATAGGTTCTGGGTTTGTTGAAGTGGGAAGCTTTGTTTCTAGTGGAGACTTCTTCAGTTAATGTTTACTTTTCAGTAATGTCTTCTGTGTGGGGCTAATGGCCATTGCCTTTGTCCCAAGATTTAACCACCTCCTTTTACTTGAGGCCAGGCACCACTCTTCAGGTGTGGGTCTGCTTGCTAGCATGGGAAAGGGGTGCTGCTCCTCAGGCTTGAGCTGGCTTGCTCTATTTAAAAGCAATATCTGGTATGGTTTTTAAAAAGCAACAGAAAATTTTGCATTAGGGTATGCTTAGAACATTTATGATGGGTGACAGGTTTCACGATTTTCCTATTTTTATCATCATGTTTATTATGTTTAAGAAGTGCTATCCCCTTGCTGTAAATTTAATTTCAATTATTTATGTATAATGGGCATGAAAACTACAAGCAGCATAAAGAAATTATAAGACATAAAATACTTGTTCCCTACTTGTCAGACCAAACTTCTAAAAATAGCACTTTAATTTGGAGATAGAGGTATAGTTATATATCTCAGGTAATTATACTGAATAGGTCCTTTTTCTCATAGCCTCTGCATTATCAGCCATTATATGCGAAATTTTGTCTTCACCATTGATGTATTGATCATACATGTCAATAATAAAGCATTTCCTCATGATACATTTCTCTTAAAATGTATTTCTCCAATTATTTGACATTCAAATGACCTATGGCATGATTAGATAGCTTTGTATGACCTTTTTTTTTATAGTAGCCTACATGTGTGTTTTTCTAATCATTATGTAAACCTGTAAATGAGCTTGGTCTTAACTGTGTTTCTGCAGCTCATCATAAGCCTCAACAAATATTTATATATTTCAGTATTTTTCTTTGAAGTGTTTCTCGGTATTTAAGACATTTATAATCCATTCACAAGAAGTAAGATTAGAAAAATGATCATGACTAAAGCTTGATGTTGTGTAAAATTGAATATTATACTATTCACTTGAGAGCACGTTTGAAAATATCTATTATGTAAAATTTAAGAATGTCCTACTTTAGGCACATATTTAGAAATTCAAAGAACTGGGACAGCTGTGCCTTGTGATTGAGATGTCCTCCTGTTTATGAACATGTTTCTGCTGAGTCAGTCACATATATAACTTGGGGGGAGAGTTATCTTTAATAAAAAGATTATAAAACTATGTATACAATTATTAATAATAGTTCTAATATTTACCTAGACTAAAAGATTAGTCTATTTTTTAAAATAGCTGATAAATGACAAACATTACAGCAACAATGAAGTGTGACCAATAATGAATAGTATGAACTATTTTCTATACATTTTTCCAGTTCTTTGTCTTTCACGCTTCACATTTTGATGATTTTATAATATTATTTTTCATAGAATAAATATATTTGGTTTTACTTCGGAACCATTTGGTCAATTTTTATTGTTCCTATTTTAGAAGTTCCTTTAAGCTTCATAATTTATTATTTGTAATATCATCTTCAATTTTAGTATTGCTATACTAAATTCTTATTTGAATCTCATTTTGCTTTCCATTTTCTAATTTTGATCTTTATGCAACCATTCCTGCATCTAACAGCAAATAATTGTCAGCATTTAACTTTATAAAAATGTATTCTGTTATTCTGCAGGAACATGTTTAGAACCTGAAGTGTTGCTCTTAGTGCCATAACTTTTTATTATTTCTAACCCACTTTGTAGAGTGGCTTTGATTTGAGGACAAGTTTATATTTCCCACTTCATATTCTGCACAATCTTAGACTGGTCACATGTAATTGCTTTGTGTCTGCCAGTGCCCTGGCGCATTTTATTTAGCTCTAGTTGCTCATTACACAAACCAGAGATATCGATGCATCTGCTTTGGCTACCCCAAGATCTGCCATGAGAATGTAGCCATAAGGTAGACTATGACACTATGAAGTATAAAACAGGAATCCAACATTATTTTTTTCAGGGTTGTTATTATTGCCACCTTCCTCATAGCATTGTGATAAATCGGTTGACTCTGTGGTTACTCATGATGGGTAAAGCCTGACTTGTTTGTTTGCTGTCCGTATCAGACCTTCAGACAGTTCTCTCTGTGAGATTGTCATACTATCTGAAATTATTTGGTCAGCTTTATCTTTTAGCTTTGTAAGACTCACATCCTTATATAATCAATTGCTCATCTATTCATGTATTTCCTTTATAGTATTACAGTATATTTAATATCAGGTGATGTACTAGGTCTGGGGATTTCAGGGATGGGTTAGTAAGTGATAGTCTCTTCTAAGCTGTCTTGAGCCTAGAAGTATAGTGAGAGGAAGTAGGAGTTATCAAATAATACCACAAGCAAAGTAAACCAAGGAAAGGGGTGTGAAGGAAAGGAGAACTTGTCTGACATATCTAATCTTTCTTACCGCCAGTCCTTTGAGTTGCAACCCAAAGGATGTGTCTGAATTAGTGTGAGAGAAGCCCTTTTGTAGAGCGAATCTGCTATCATACACCTTTTCAGAAATCTGCTGCTCAGATCTATTAGGGGTGATAACTATTAGGCTTTAAAGTGTTCCTGTCTTGTGCCTTCATTCCAACAGCAGGTCATTTGAAATCTTTAAGACTTCAAACTCCTTTTTCTGGGTTATAAAGGACAGGAGTTCACTACATTCTTCATTTCACTGAGTTCCCCCACCCCCTGAAATAGTCCAAGACAAGGAAGCTACCTGAGAAAGTCAAAATTTAAAAAGTACATTAGAAGGATTTCATTTCACAAGGAAATCATATTTGATTGCCATTTGCTCATTAGTAAGGCAGCCAGCCACCGAAGTGACATATTTCAGTTTCTCTAAACATATATCTGTATATAGTTTCCATGCTATTTATACATTGCATTTATATTGTCTATCATAGAGTGTATCCTCTTATGAAGATACTTTGTAAGAATAAGCATTTTTGCCTAGTTCAAGAAATTTATAATTTTAATAAATTGCCATTATTTAAAACACACATATAACTGGAAGAATCTCTGTCCTTTACCCTTATCCCTGAACATGGACTTGTTCTAGTTAGTAAGAATATATGTAATTCTGTTGCTACCCTCTTGTATGGATATTGGTGTTAGAATTGTTCTGCCTAACAGTTTGGTGTGCTAAGAAAATTCTATTTTCAAGACTCTGGCTGTTTGTGCCACTGAAAATTCAGAGCTGGAGTTAGTAGGCCTTTATTGAGCAGAACAATTCAATAAGTATTGCATATATAGAGGGGATCTAAAATCCAGCTTGGAGTGCAAGCTGGGTAGAGGACTAGACTGCTTTGCATATAAAAGCATCAGAGAATTGTGTTATAAAAGGTTGGGCAGGGGCCCTGGACAAAAGGACAAAGAAGGTTTGGGGGAAACTCATTCTTCATGGGAAAGGGTATTATATCTCTATCAACAGAGATTTCCGGTACGTGTTTGAGCTTGTTTTCTATTATGGATTAAAATTGGAGATTTGCTCTTCACAAACTTCGCCCAATACTTGGATTAATTTATAATGTTTTAGATGCATAGAAAATAAAGGGGTGAGGTGCATTGTGGGGTAGCATGGGTCCGAGTGGACCAGAAAAGAACAAAGTTTTTGGTAGGTTATAGAAAAACCACTCAGGACTCAGGAGCAGACGTGAGGCAAAGTTCTTCCCTTGCAAGAACAGGGTTGTGATTCTCAAAATATGACCCATGACTCACCTGCCTCAAAATCCCTCTCTTGACCTTGGACCTGCAGCATTCTGAAATCCACCCCAGGGCTTTTTGAAATATTTGCCATTACACATCTTCCTGTGCCACTCTTTGGGGACATCTATGAGTTTGGAAACTGCGGCCCAGTGGGGTCCATCCTTAGGGAGCAGCAGCAAGGCTGGGAGCCTGGGTTGTATGTAGGGGCTGTGTTTCTCCGCTTGCCTTTCTTCGGAACATTCCCTGGGAGTGAGGCCGGAATATGTTTGTGCAACTCCCTTTCCCATTAATTCCACGCAAAATCAAGCAGGAAACTATTAGTCAGATTTGAGAAAAATCTACTGGGCCTGGCAAAGCCTTCTGTTTGTTTCCTGACAAATTTAGCTTATTGACACCAAAAACAAAAGGTGTATTTTCTGGCACCAGCTCAGGCTTTATTTATTTATTTTTTGACAAGAACAAGTTGCATTGTGATTGTGTTCAGCTTGTATTATTTTAAAAGTTCAGTGAGTGGCATTTACATGGGCTATAAACAATCTTAAGTTAATGGTGATGTTATAATTGTAATTATTGATGAGAACAATGATTAGTGAATATCTGGGTGCATAGGGTCAAGTTATTGTTTAAAAAGAATGCGCATGCCCATTCTGTCTTAGGTGGATTCTGTGGCTCACACGTTGGCTGCTGGGGTGATTGTTTCATTTTGACCCTCAAACGGGAGTGAGACTAGTACACATCTGTGCATTTGCAGGCACTCCCACACCCACCCACACACACACAACTGTGTTTGCCTATGTGCCACAAATGGATTAAGATCAGAGAGTATTTTTCCAAAAATGAGACAATTTCATTTAACCATTTTAATTTTTATATGAATTTGAGATATTTATGAAGCATTCCTACCATAAATATTCTACTGTAATTGAAAATATTTACATTCTTTGTATAATTACTTTTAATAAAGCATTTCTCTTCCTAAACTCATTTCTCCTTTTTTCCTTGGCTAAAGAACCAGCCCCTAAGCAGGTCAGTATAGGATTTTTACCTCCTGCTGTTTTGCATTTTCATCAATGATAGAAATGAGTAAAGTTGATAAACACTGTTTATTTCTTAACTAGAAACAAATGCTAATAGATCTCAGTGTCAACCCGCGGTCTAGTAATCTGGGTGTTAGCCTTGGTCCTAGAGTGGATTATTATGTCACACAGCTAATGCTCTGAACAAATCTATCAATTTTTTTCCACACTTTTTTTTTTTTTTGGTCCGATTGCTTTGACTATAGGAACACATGGGAAAACCCTCTGGAATTCCACCGGCCACATACTGCTGCTCACCAAGAGTAATTTAAAACATTCACTCCCTCTTCTCTTTGCTTGTTTTTTCCTCCTTTGCACTTACAACCTTCAAACATGCTATGCAATTACTTATTCCTTCTGTTTATCCTTTTCTTTCTCCATTCATGTGTGACTACCACAAAGGTAGGACTTTCTGTTCCATGTTTTGCGCTGCTTTATTTCTAGATAGAATTATACTTGGTAGTAGGTGCTCAGTTGTTAAAAGTAGTGGATGAATTAAGTTGTGCTGTTGGTTTTGTCACCAATTTTTGTGTAACTCTGGAGGAAATGTTAGTCTTACTGAAGCAGATGTTTGTTTCTGTCATCTTTGAGAATTTCATGAAACAATGAATTCTCCCAGAAAAATTCATGTACTTATTAATACACATTTGCCTATGGATTCTCATAAAAATTGCCTTCTAGCTCTGAATTTTTGATAATTCTCCTTTCGTCCTTCCCGGAAGAAGAATTCTTCCTTGGTTTCACACTCCAAACTTCTACCTCTTAAATTTGTTCGTTAAACTATTTATTAACGGATGATTCACATTTTCCCAATGAGCTCAGAACTTAAAATTCACCGTGTTAAATATTAAATGAAGTATTTTATCCTACTAATGTACTTTTCAAATTTGGCTAAAGCTTGAGTTCTTCCCGGGACTAGTAATTTTCATGTAGAATTACCTGGAAACTCAAATACCTGCATTTCTTGTTTATTCCTGTCCACCAAACCAGTTTGTTCACAGGGATGTAGTTGGGCTCTACACATTCATACACACAACTTGTCCTTCATTTTTTTGGAAGTCTCATCTTTTTCGAGTATTATTCAAAGTGTATTTTCCCTAAGAAGACTTCTAACAGTTTCTCTGGCTGCATACCCCTACAATTCCATGCTGTTTTTTGTTTTTGTTTCAGCACTTTGTTTTTGATTTGAACTTAAAGTGATCTTTTATCTCTCCCTTGATACTACTAAGTCTCAAAGAAAAGGTAATATGCCCATCATTTACTTCTTCATCTTTTCTCATATATGAGATTATTTGAAATTAATGCTTAATGATATATTTCAGTATATTAAGCACATGAAAACTATGAAGTATATTAGGTATTAAGAAGGTGAAGAGACATTCAAGATGTTTACAATATTTTATTTGTTATAAAAACATTCATGAAGTTAAGCGATGACATAGTACTCCCCTTAGTATTAGTATGGAAGGTACAACGGCTGAAATTTAGACATAAGCCCTTAGATTTGCTGGTGTGTATCCTGATGGTGTGTATATGTACAATACTAGTCATAAAATAGTTTGACTATCATCTCTGGTATAGGTGAAAAAGAAGACAGATGCTCCTGTTTATTTCTTTGTAAGAAAAACCTGTATCCAGTAAATTTAGAATGGGTTGTTAAGTCCAGAGTGTGACATTATTAACCTGTTTTGAATGGGTACACATACCAACTACTTGCTGACTAAACTCATCATTTGGTCTTGTTTATTCCTTGAAAGTTATTTTACAAAAATTAAGTTATTCTGTAAATATAACATGCTTCACACAATATTATATCATGATATACTATTCATGACACTAGGGATTAATATTTTAAAAAATTGTGAATTTTAAAATTTATTTTCTTCTGGGAATGAAAAGATATGGCTCATGGCAGAGTACTACTCTAAGCTTAAATATCACATGGTTTCTCTTATATGAGAAACTAAAATTATAAGTAAAGAGCAAAATAAAAGGCAACATGAAGTACAGACATAGATCTTCCTCAGATGGGAAGGGGATCAAGAGATGGAAGG
>RJWT010052575.1:0-10546 GCA_004365215.1 Cuniculus paca | reverse complement strand
AAAAAGTAACAATGATTTCAAATTCTTCAGCGTCCAAAGGGAAATGAGCGATCACAGATCTCAGAAGGGTGAATGTCCCTTCTGAATCTGGGCTCTAAACACCCAGACCTGAACCTGCACCTTTGGCTTGGTGGATGCAGGTCACCCCTTGGAGTGCCCCCCAACTACCCTGAGCAAGTTGCTTGACCCCTCCAACCTCTGATGTATGGGTATAATGCTTGTCACAAACATCCCTTAGCTGTTCCACCCAGAGTCTAGGGATGTAAAAGTCAGGAAAGGTAGCAAAGCATGTTTTTCCAGTGTCTAATGGGAACAAACAAGGCGTTGGCCTCTCATCTTGTTTTGCACACGGCCCTTACGGGCCCAGGCTTATCATCCCTTTGATGCAACTGGGAAACTGAGGCAACAAGTCCTCAGAGTCTCTAGCCAGGTCACCGAGCCAGCTGTTATGGCCTTTGATGGAGAATGAGTTCACTAAACAGAGACAGCTTTAGTATTTGGAAACCACTTGTTTCAGGCCTTGCTGCCCAACACCGGCAGTGGGGTGGTCACCAGGTATGTGTGTAAAACAAAGATTCCCAAGACCTACCCTGCACCTATGCATTCAGAAGCTGCATTTGAGCAAGATCCTGGAGCGATTCTTCAGCACACTGAAGTCTGGGAAGCACTGGTTTAGGAGCTTTAGTTTGTCAAAAAAAATGAATGAGAAAAGCTGGAAAATAAAAGAACAGCAGCCACCAAAAGAGAGATGGTTGTGCGTGGCAACTGGGGCATGACGAACAGCAGATGAACCAGGCCTACCAGCGCCGACCTTGCTGGACTCTGAGCTCAAAGCTAAGTGAAGTTTCCACGAGGCTAACACAGCTGCGCCCCAGGCCAGCACCCTCCGAAACTCTTGGGGTCTCGTTAGAAATGCAAACAGCCAGCAATACCTCAAACCCACAGAATCAGGACCCAGGGCTGGAACTCAGGGACACAAGGCCCTGGGGAAGCAGATGTTCACTATGCTGGGCCCCCTGCACTGGTAAAGTCATGTATGTTTTACAGCAGGTCCACACCTGGGCCGGTCACCAGTAGGAGAAACAGCCTGTGTTTGTTCTCCCTGTGTGAACTGCATGTCTCAAGCATGTTTTCATCTGCTACTGCATTTAACCCTGAGCAGCCACAGCGAGAGTGAGATGGGCACTGTCCTTCCTACTCAGCAGAGGAGACCCAGGACCCTGCTCTTGACAGGCTGGAGCTAGGCTGAGCAGAATGCTGTGCAGGGCACTCTAGGTCCTGGCACCCTGGGTGCTGCTGCAGCTGGCATGGTCATCCTCAGCATACTCCAGGATGCACCCACACAGCCTGAGCCTCGTACACCCCGCTGGGGCTAAGGGTGCTGCTCAGCTAGCTGGGAGCAGGCTGGGGCACTGTCTAGTCCATCCACCGGCAGCCTCTCCTCCCGGGTGTCTTAACCGACACTGCAGCCTGAGAAAGAAAGGCCTCTGAAGCGAACCCCTGAAGTGAGAAACATGCTCTCCTGCTATCCTGGGCTGTTTCCTTCTCTATTACAGAAATCTGCAGAACACTCATCTCCTACCAAGACACAGCTTGTAAAACGCGAACCCACATAGTCAGCTGCAGTCTGACTCACAACAGGCTGGCTCTGCACAGGGCTGCCCAGGACAGAGACACCCCGGTGGGGTGCTGCTCTCCCTCTGGAGGGGTTTCCAGGAAGGTGCAGTTTTGGAAGGAGGTGCAAATGTGTGAGCCACCAGGCATCCTCCTGAAGGGAGATGGGGCACTCTTGGCCCTCACTGAGACCCTGTCACTGGAGGTGCCCTGTGCTAGTAGCTGCCAGCTTTGCTAACCCTGCTCTGGTTTCAGAACAGTGTTGCCACCGACCAAGTGAGGAGGAGAAACCGAGTGGCCACAGTACCATTTTGGGCAGGTTACACAACCTCTGGGAACCCAGGTTCCTCATCTAAAAACAGGTAGCAATAACTCTTATCACTGGTGATCACGTGAGGCTCTGTGTTAAATGTCGAGCCCACAGTAGATGTCTCATGAATGTTCATTTTTCCCTCCTTAAAGCCCTGCTCTGCTCTCCTTGCTGCAAAAACAGAGACGAACGCACCACAGTTAAGAGCAAATGCGGCCATGGACTCTCGAGTTAAGAAGTCCTCGCCTACATCCATTTGCATTTCCATCAGCGACTGCTCCAACTTTAAAAGCTTGATATTTATTTAGTTATTTATTTTTCACTGTAAATACAACATGTGTTTACAGAGATAATTATTTTTCTCTGCAAACACTGCAAATGTCTGGGGGAAAATAGAATCCCAAGCTCACAGGACTGGAATTCTTTTCTTTATGACAATCATTTTGGTTTTTGAAAATCTACTATGCCAATGCCTTATGCCAATGTGTTTTAGTATAATTTGGAGGGAGAAGGAGGTGGAGGAGAGCCACTCTACACAAAATAGAAATAAGAAGGGTAGGGTCCTCGTTGAAAAAATAAAATTGTATTCATGGCTCCAGATAACAGAAGCTGGCCAGGTGGATATCTGCAGATTCTGTGGTAAGATCTGTCTCCCTGACCATGACAGTGACATCTAATGAATGATAAAATGTCACTGAGTGGAATAGAGCCATTGAGCAGCATCAAGAGACTCAGTAAGAAAAGTCTTGTAAAGTTTTAGTGATGAACAGAGATGACCAAGGGAATACAAATATGAGGTCAAAGATATCATAAGCTCAACCTAAGGGACTGTCAGTCAAACCCATTCATTGTAAAGAGGGAAACTGAGACCCCAAGATACTTTCAAGCCTTTTTGAGGTCACACATGCTAATGGCAGAGTGTCAAATATTTCTTTGATTCCCAGAATAGAGACAGCTGAGGGATGTGTGAGTATCCGGGGTAAATTATATAATATGTCCTTGGTTAGGACACAGCTTAGGGATTACAGGTTGGTAGTGTCATCCAGGAGGCTAGAGCCCAACAGAATCCCTGCCTATTGACAACCCAGTGCGTGCAATCTATACCCTCCTGGAAAAAGTAATATTGTGAGTGCTTTTACTTAGTTTTCATTTTACTTTTATCTCCTATGACAAAAGTATAGGCATTCAGACTCTTTAGCATAGAAAAGTGAAGCTGGGAGGGGATACCATTCCTTGCTTCTTTGACAACTCCAGGCAGAGCGAGGGAGCAGGGTCCTCATCACTGCAAGACGAAGATAGAAGACCCCAAAGATGAGCCCTGTTTCTGCAGCGGGAAATAAACCTCATAGCTTGCTAATTCTAAGATGCACATGCACAAGAACATTCTGGACTTGCGTGTGGCTGAGAGGTAGGTGCCTGATGGGATCCAGGTGTTTGGGGAGAGAGCACCTGCATTTGGGATCCCCAAAAAGGAGATCTATGTTCCCAGAGCACTCCCAGAACCCACGCCACGGCACAAGGTGGGGGACTCTCCCACCCTTTGTCTTCTCTCTCCCTCGAACAGGTCACCTAGGATAAAAGTGGACTGTTTCCTCCCCGACCCCCAGGCAAGCAAGGACCTCCACTTCAACTTGCTCGTTTTCATTTTATGATCCTTTTTTCCGCTTTGCCCTGATCGCCTCTCCTTTTTATTTGGTCCCATTAAGCGGTGTGCATGCAGAAGCTGTCTCTAGGCCCACACCAGGGGTGTGTGTGGGGGTGGGTAATGAATACACACATTGCAGCCAGGCCTCACTCGAGGTGACTTGTGGGATTAGTCCCCAGGCTGGTGATGTCTTAGAAAAGAGAGAAAATAGGACAAGGTGTCAGAAGTGTTCTGCGTGTGCAGCTTTCAGAGGAAGCCCTTGGTAGGCACCTGCCGACATTCTCACTTTTAGAACAAATGCCAACTCTTGGTGGTGCTGTTTTGCCTGGAAACTTTTACCCTGGTTCCTAAGACCCTGGCAGTAATGGCCTTGAGAGTTACATCCTTCAGAATACACAGGCTACCTCCTCTATTTCTGCAAAGACAGCCCCGACCTCAACAGGGCCAGGCTGGCCAGCACCCACCTCTCAAGATGCCATTATTTCCCTCTCTAGTCCCCTTGTGACCCATCCCAGCTTAGGTGAAAGACATGGCCCCTCTGCACATCCCCCGGACCCACATGGCATCGGAGGCCATAGCCCTAGGACTTCCCCCAGCCTTCGTATGTCCTAGTCACCCACCAATCCAGCTCCTGAAGTCAAGACCGGCCCTAGGTTGGGGTTGGGGAGCTGTCACCAGGAAGTCTTTTGTGCAGGACAGAGAGGGATGTGGGAGGGAGAGGGGAAGAAGGGAGAAAACATTCGAGCCACACCTAGTGCCATGAGGCAGGTGAGAAGCAACCTGTGCCATTCACACAGGAGGGAGACATGGAGACAGCACAAATGAGGATGGGTCCAATCCTTGGCTTCATGGGAGCTACAACCTTTGGACCTTCACTCAGTTCGGGGACACCCTCACACACCATCTTGGATCTCAAGCTCCTTATCAACACAGGGTGGGGGAAGAAATCCCACCTGCCCACCCAGAGCTGATGAGAGACAGCCCAGTGCCTTCAGAACCCTTCACAAATGCCAAGGTGGCCGCTGGAAAACCTTAGCAGCCACAGCCACAGGGCACCAATACTTCATTATTCAAAGATGGGAAGGAGGAGCCAGGCGGGCATGCTGGTACACATCTGTCTTCCCAGGAGGCTGAGGCAGAAAGGCCTTGCACTCCCACCTCACCTGGACAAATCAGTGACTTAGTAAGATCCTGTTGCAAAATAAAAGTTTTACAAAGGACTGGGCATATAGCTCAGTATGAAGGCCCTGGGTTCAATTCCAAGTACTGGGGCGAAAAAAAGATTGGAAGGAGTTGTGTGACCACTGAAGAAGACCAGTAACTAGAAACAGGTGTTTCCTGGAGAAACATACTAAAAATTTGTATTTCTAATCAATTAACTTCCCAAATACCTATTCTAAAAGAGAGAATGCTTACCTTCTTCTCCCCCTACTACATGCAATCATTCCATCATGCAGTCAGTGCTGAATCCAAGCAAAACTTCTCTGTCTGGTGTTGACAGCCAAGTTTACATTTTCAGTTTTGCTTTTATTTGGGGGGAGACTGTATTAGAGCTCAAACTTAAGGGTGTTTAACCACTGAATCACATCCCCAGGCTTCTTTCATTTGAGACAGGGTCTTGTGAAACTGTCCAGGCTAGACTCAAACATGCAACCTTCCTGCCTCAGCCTCTCAAGTAGCTGGGATTACAGGCACGAACCACCAGACCCAGCAGTTTTACTGCTTGTTTGTTGTACTGTCTTTTTCTTTCCCATTTCCAAGGAGAGATTTGCGGGCCTCGATTATTGTAGGAAAAGGAAGCCCAGACTGACTTGAGTTGGGAAGGGTCCTTGGGTTTCTGGTCCAAGCCACTGGATGCCCCCTTTCCTTTCCAGTCTCTAGCCAAATCCTTCGAGGGGGTGGCTCGTCCACTAAGGCACCAGTAGGAAGACTGCTGCTTCTGCTTGTACTGGAGGAAAGGCAAATCCAATCACCTGGAGCCTCCCCTCACCTCTCATTCAGTTACAGGCTTCTGACCCATCCCTTCCCCTCCAAAGCCCACCAGAACAAAGATGTGGAAACCCTGGCGGCAGCATCAGGGGAACCCTGGCCCCACCCCTAGGAGTAAGAACTGACCAGCTGGTGCTCTGCAAAGAGCAGGAAGGGAGCAGAGTGTAGGAGGGGACAGAGCAGGTGCTCCTCAGACCTGGAGGTTAAAGCTCTCCAGGGCACAGTCACAGCTGGACTTTGGGAGCGCAGGCAGCTGTCCTTTCTAAGGAGACAGGCATCTCACAAAAACTGCAAAAAAAAATAAGCAAATGAGTTTTACTCCCTAAAAGCACAGAGGCCAGGCAAGGTGGCATACACTTGTAATCGCAGCACTCAGAAGGCTGAGGCAGGAGGATTGCCAAGGGTTTGTGGCCAGCCTGGAATGCATAGTGAGACCCCATCTCAAACAATAAAAGAAAAGAAAAATGAAACAATTTTAAAAAGTAAAAAGCACAGGTATCTGAGAGATGGACAAACGCCTAGAAAAAACCAGGAAGGCAAGCTAAGCTTGGGGTGACTTTGCAGTTAAGTGGGATTTTCAGGAGAGGGGAGAGGGGAGAGGGGAAGGAAGGGAAGGAAAGGAACTATGAAATATGAGTGCTCCAAACTCCTCTGGAATCACCCAGCCTGTCCCCACCACGGCCTCAGCGGGCCTCAGCCCCAGGCAGCAACTAGCAAGCACTGGGCTGGGAAGAAGGCCGCTGATCCTGCAGGGGGCGGGGAGAAGCAGGGGTCAGGTGGTTCATCCTTAAATCACACTGCTGTCAGCTCCACACAATTCCCCGCCCCTCCAGCTGGGTGGTTACTCGGGTTTATGCAAAATAAACAGCCTCGCTCAATATCCCCTCCAACCGGGCCTGCCGCAAAGGCCTGGGCTGAGGAGGCAGAACAAGACCGGGGAATTGTCTGTCTCCTCCCCAACCGCGTGAGCTGGGAGGGAGTGTGGAGGCCTGTCCATCTTTCCTTAGTCCGTGGAAAGTTTTTCTTCTTTCTTTCATTTGGTAACTCCTTCCAAGACACTGGCATGAATACTGCTCACTTATTCTTGTCTGGCTCGGACCCACTCCCATCACTTTCTTTCTTGAACTACGTAAGACTTACAATCCCCAGTTTTCTATAGGGGAACTGAGCCATGAGAAATTTCTTACAAATGCTCCCAGAAAGGAACCAGTTCTCAGAAGGTCCTTCAAGACGGGCTCAGTGGCAGGGCTGTGGGCACCCAGCAAGAATTCTAATTGTACCAGAACCACACACAGGCCCCAGGTTGGGGAGGAGGCCACTGGTTTTTTAAAACAACTCCCTCTTCAGGAGCTGGGTCTGGTTATTCACCTTGAGCCCACACTTCTCCCCCAACTCCTGCCCTACAGAAACACAAACTTAAATAGAAATAAGAACAGAAGCCCTGACTATTTCACTAGCCACAGCAACTCAACCTCCCTCCCAAACTACTTAGGGGCAGGCTGGGGCGCTATGACATGGAACATGTCACCAACACACCTGCATCAAAACACTAACAGCTTAGCGTGCTGGCGTGTGGGGCTGTCTAGAAAGGTATCACAGTGCCACGCTACACAGGAGGTGGTGAGCACTGCTCTGTGCTCCCCAACTTCAAATCCACAGATCTGCCAGGCAAATGGTGCAAACGGCATCGTGCCCGCCAGGTCTGGCTCTCCCAGAAGCCGACCCTGGAAGAAGCACATAAGTACAAGGTGGTGTATTTTGTACAACACTGTGAAAGGAGATTAATTGCTGATTCTCCCAGTTTTACTTGTACATGTGTGCATGTGCATGCGTATTTAGTTCTATACAACTTCATTACAGACATGATCCATGTATCCATCATGGCAGTCAATTAAGGAACATTTCCATCCTGGTGTGTAACTTCCTGGAGATTTACCCATCAATAATTGGTTCTTTTGGAGGGGGGATGAGGATGTGGCTCAGTGGCGGAGGACTTTTCTAACATGTGCAAGGCCCTGGCTTCAGTTCCTGGCACTGCTGAAGAAATACAAATAAAGTAGTTCTGCAGCTATGCTGAGGAGTACTCTCTGGTATCTATTGTATGTATAGATTCTATGGTATGGTGTTGGTTGTCTTCCGTTTTTGATTATTATCAGTAAAGCTGCTATAAATATTTGTAAATTATTATGCAAACATAAATTTTCACTTCTCTGGGATCAATGCCCAAGAGTGCAATTTTCTAGGTCATATGTTTCATGTTTAGTTTTAAAAGAAACTGTCAAACTGTTTCTTAGAGTAGCTGTATTATTTTGCATTCCCACCAGTTACTTTTCATCCTTACTAGCCGTCGACTGCCACAATTTTTTAATTGTAAGCATTCTGATATGTGTGTATTAATAATTCACTGTGGTTTAATCCACATTTCCCTAATGCTTGATGAAGTTGTACATTGTCTCAAGTACCACTTTCATACATTCTCTTGGGCCAATGTTTCTTCATGGTTGCTGTCTATTTCTAATTGAATTGTTTCTTTGTTTTTGAACTGTCAAGTTTCAAGAGTGTGCAGGTATTCTACATATTGGCCCTTTGTCAGAGACAGTCTGCAAATATCCCAGTCTGCAGTTTGACTCTCCATCCTTTGAACAGGGTTGATGAAGAGCAGAATTTTTAATTTTGGTGAGGCCCAACTTAACAACTATTCTTTTTATGGACATGGTTTTGGTGTCAAGCCTAAGAATCCTGGGCTGGCCCTGACTCCTGATGATGGGCCATGCAGCATCCTTTCTTCACTGCCATCCTGCCAAGTGCATACCTTCCACCCACCTGTGGGGCCTGGTTCACAGTGCTGCATGACCCGGCAGGAAAGATGAGCCGCAGAGAACAAGCCATCTAAGCATCCTTAGAACACTGCAATGAGCTCAAGTGATGCCACATATCTTCCAACGTTTTTCAAGCCTTTTTTGGAGAGGCAGGAAAAAAAAAGATTAAAACAGATTTTTTTTTTTTTCCTCTGTGACCATCTGCCATGATTTGAATTTGGGTAAAGTTCCCCAAGGGTTCCTATGTGGAAGACTCGGTCCTCAGGGTAGCAGTATTTGGGGGGTTTTGTGGATACTTACAGCTCAGGCCCCGTGGGAGATCTTTAGGTTGTTGGGGGTGTCCCTTCAAGGGGATTCCGCCTGTTTTCTCTGTCTCCTTGCTCCAGGTCCAGATGTGACAGCTCACTCCTGCTGTGATGTGTCGACACCCGTTGCCCTGATCAGAGGCTAATCCCATCCCTCTCCCCACGCTCTGCCTTAGACTTTGAATTTCAAAACTGTGCTAAATAAACATCTGTTTACCTCATGTTACAGTGATGGAAAGCTGATTAATACACCATCTCACTACCCTGACATACCGTCCTCCTCCCTCAGGACCAGGTACCGAATACGGGCCATTTCTCATAGAAGAAAGGCCCCTTAATGCCCTCATTTTAACCATCTATAGAAAGATCTAGAGACATCAGGTCACCCACCAGCCCATGAATTGTGGGGCTCTGAATAAATTCATCATGAGACTTAAGTCAACACTGGGGCACCTTCAGTGCCCAGACCCCAGCTGTGAACTTCAGCCGGGCACTAGAACATTACAGGTGGCAACTCTGAGTGGGAAGCTCATCAGAGAAAAACATGTAACTTCAGTATCACACATCTCTGCCTGTGACAAAAGAAAATACCAGATGGTTTTGAAAATTTATTTTAACTTTTTTAGGAAAAACCTTCATCAGTTCCCAACAGGCAAATCAAACCCAACCTGCAGATCCACGTCGGTAGGAAATACCAGCTTCTCAGGGCAACATGTCCCTCCCTCTCACCCTCCCCTGAGCCACACGTACAGGGTCTTTCGTGTTCAAAAAGAAAAATCCCACGAAGACTAAAGGTGAAGCGATTTTGATGCCATTCAAAAGGAGAGGATGTGGGAACCTCAGGTGCTGCTCCTAATGAGTGGCAACAGCGTCCCATGGACTGGAATTGACAGGTGTCACTGATGTCCCAGAAAAACATCCAAAAGAAAACCATACCCACCCCCCACCACGCCAAGATGGACAGCAACCATGCAAACTGCAGGACATCTTGGCACTGGGGACCACTCAGGGCCCACCTGGCCACTGGGGGCACTTGAGACTGGGCCCAGAAGCAGGCTGCCCTTCCCCCTGCAGGCACACAATTCTCCCTGCCGGCTTCACCCCACTCCCAGCTCCCTCTGGAGGCTTCTTTTCAGCATCCAGCCAGTGAGGACGCAGTTTGCAGGGCAGGGCCGCAGTGGGCAAAGGCCACTCCAAATCACTTGGGCAAACTTGAACTGAGCCACAGGCCGCTATGGCCAGCAAAACAAACAAAGGCCCACTGGCGGGTCCTTCTGGCCTCCTCTGAGCGGCCACTGCCCCTCTCCCTGTCTCCTGGGTGCAAGCAATGAAAGGGACTCGTGAATGTGTGTCCAAGCTTCTTAGCTGCCTGTCATATTGATCTAGCACCACGCAGGCATCCCCTGGCCCCCTCAAGGACCTGGGCAAACGCTGGTGTAGTGCTCCCCTTCCTCTGAAGAGTCTGCTGAGAAGCCACTCCACTGCTTCCCAAGGAGGAGACCCCCGACCCTGACAATCCATCAAGTGAATGCAGATTGCAGCTGGGACAAAACCAGGCAAACAGCACCCCGCTCCACATAATAGCCCGAGTAGGAGAAGGGCACTCGCAACAATGATTGCTGTGTACACATCCCGCTAAGTACCCCGACTTCTGATTAGCTGCATCATGATTTGTGTGTGCACCGCCTCTTTTGAATGGCTCCCAAGTGCACGGCACAAATTGACTCAATGCTAACCTCAAACAGTGGCCTTCCCGGATTCACAAGCACAAGAGCTGGCTATTTGCAGATCCCACCGCTGCTGATTCCGAGCCTCTCAGAGATCCAACACCTAGCCCAGCAAGCCAAAGAGTGCTCTCAAGGCA
>RJWT010052574.1:0-10541 GCA_004365215.1 Cuniculus paca | reverse complement strand
TGGGTTCAATTCTCAGCACAAGACAAAACAAAACAAAATAAAAAGAAATCTCTCTCTCTCCGTGAAACAGAATACTTATTGGTCATGTCAAGAATAACAGCTGTGTAGGAGGATTCTGAGAACACAAGCCAGAAATCTGTTTTTGTATTTTGTTTTTGAGGTTATATTTTTTCCCCTCCCAACTTAGTTGATGCTGAATCAGTTCAACTGTTCCTTTTGCAAGAGTTCATGGTCTTTGACAACAACAGATCGCCATTTGTCTCCTGGCAAGATGAGGCTGATAGGAATCTCCTAAAGAAACTGATTTGCCCGACAAGATGTTCCTTTAATTTTCTTCCTCCAAAACGTGGAGTCAGTCTATGGGCTTCTATTCATGCACTTTTCCTGCTTAAACCGGACACATTCTGAGTCTGTGTTTAAAAGTCACTGTTGTAGATAGAGCTTTCTCCAAACCACCCTGGCATAAGGAAAGAGGTCTTCCAGCCACCCAGTGTGCATTATAACTCTGTCCTGAGTCCCCACCCAAATGCCCATTTCCATCTCTACAAACTCATATTATTCTTTCTGAATCACATGTAAGTGCCACGCCCTGAGTGGCACATAAAACTTCGCAGTGTTTTGTATACATCAGTGTCTTGGGACGAGCTGGGGCTGACTTAGAAGTGCGTTTGTATTTTCTGGAATTGTTCAGCACCTCACTCCTCCATAACTGGGTCTGGCTGGAAATTTCACAGAACGGTTTTCTTCTAAAGGTTGCTAGCTTAATATGGAGGCTGTGTTTTCAGCTCCTCCGCTGGTTTTAAGTCCTGATTGTGCCAGGTGTTTGTCCTGTAAGCGTGACTCTCAACCAAGATGAGGGACTCTGTGTCACCCAGATGATGCGGTGTGCACTGTTTTATATTAGCCAGGAAAGAAATGTCCTGGGGTAAAAGGAACGCTGCTACCCAGAGCCCAGCAGACAGGGCCCTGCCGTCCTGCTGAACGCCTGAAAATAGGAAATTAAGAATAAACCCACACCTGAGAATCAGCAACGCCTACTGTTCTATCAGACGGCTTCGGGAAGTCATGAAAGATGGAAAGCAAAGGCCTGGTCTGGTTTGGCGGAAATGTAAGACCAGAGGAAAAGAAGAGCTAAAGCATGAGTGGGAGGTGACTTCTGAGGAAGTTCTGCGATTTGTGGGGATGAGGAGCAGGAAGGGAGCCCCCAAGGTGACTCTCTGGGGACATTTTTAGACCGTCTTCCAGCCAGCTTGGCCCTCACAGCATCCTCGGCCAGCACACTGGTCACCCACGCCCAGGCAGCCCCGAGCAGCAAGAAATCTGGGATGCCCAGCACTGAAGGGTGCGCATCACAGCTATACATCTGTCCAGAGCAGGGCCCTTCTCTGCGGTGCTCACCAGAGGCCAACTCATGGAGTCATCACCTTGACCCACAGACACAAAATGGGAATTTTCAGATGCAAATACAAGGACAAACCCTAACCCTAAAGAAAATTAATACCAGGAAACGCACAAAATCCAGCAAATGGAGACTAACTTCATGCAAACATTTCACAAAGCAAACAGGTGTTAAAATAATCCTAGACATTAGGCAGACTATTACAACCATGGAAAAAATACAGGCTGTTACATAAAAAATTCAAGTATAGAAAGTGGGAAGAAAAGCCAAGAATTTAAGGAGGAATAGAGTGGCATAGAAGAAATAACTAAAGCATAATAGAGGAAAAATTTCCAGATCTGAAGAAAGATACAAGAAAATAAGTGCACACCTAGTCTCATCTCCCAGAACTTCATAACCCTGAAGATAAAGGTACCAACCTTCCAAGGGGGCTGGGGGAGGAGCACATTACCTACACATGAGTAAGGAAAAGAATTACTTTGAACCTAAAGTCCTGTACTTAGTCAAATTAGTGTTGAAGTGAATTTTGAGGCATCTAAAGCTTCAGAAAGCTTGTCCTACTTAGATTTGTTCTCTGAAAGAATGTTAGAAATTGTGCTATAGTTGTTTTGGTTCTCCACCCCTACCCCCACCCCCAGTACTGGGGATTGAATCCAGGAC
This sequence comes from Cuniculus paca, assembly GCA_004365215.1. Classification (NCBI taxonomy): domain Eukaryota; kingdom Metazoa; phylum Chordata; class Mammalia; order Rodentia; family Cuniculidae; genus Cuniculus; species Cuniculus paca. The sequence continues at coordinate 8,482 of RJWT010052574.1, read as the reverse complement.
CTTTTCCAGCCCTCTGTATCTTTCATTTTGAGACAAGGTCTCTCTAAGTCACCATGTTGCCCATTTGGGGCTTAAACTTGAAGCCCTCCTGCCTCAGCCTCCCAGAGTGCTGGGATAACAGGTGCATGCCACCATGATTGGCTTAACTGTGGTATAGTTTAGATTTGAATTTCTCCCAAGGTCCATATGTTCAAGGCTTGGTCCTCAGCTTGGCACCTGATGAGGTAGCGCCCATGGCTGTCTTCCAGTCACAGGGGGTGTGTCCTTCAAGGGGACTCCTTCCCTCTCCCATCCTAGCCATGAGGTCAGTGGTTTTTGGTTCCCCACACTACCTGCCATGATGCACTACCCTGCCTGAGGCCCCAAAAGAATAGGGCCAATCAGCCACGTACTGGAGCCCCAGAAACCGTAAGCCAGCATGAACATTCTCTTTGTAAGTTAATCTCAGTGATATGTTACAGTAGCAGGATGCTGATTAACGCATTGTATCCCAGCCAGATAGAACCCAAGCAGGAGGATGGGTGTCCACCAGGCAGCAGGCAGCAAAGCAACCACTGCAGCTTACAGTTAAGTGATGATTTCTGCGTACTGAAAAATGAGTAACAGAACAAAGATCCTACATTAACTCTGTGAGAAAGACAATGAGGAATGAAGAAAGACTAAGACTTTGCCTTCTAGAAAAGCAGACCAAATTGACTAATTTTGGACATTCTTGATGCTATTTTGTATGTATTAAAACTCTAGAGGGTAGGCTTCATTCCAGGTAAGAGAAATTTGCATTTGCATCACCCCCTGCCACGACACAATTATAAACTTAAGACATAGTATTTTTAAAAGCCACAACAGTAACTGGAAGGTTCTAGAAGTCTCCAGTGTCCTTCAAAGAAAACAACAAAAAAACTGAGGCACGATCCACAAGTAGCCAGCTTTCCCCTCACAGCTCGGACAGGAAGTGGAGGGCTTCTTGAGCCGACAGCGGAGGGCCTGGGTTCCAGGACCACTGAGGTGTCTGGAAGTGGAGGGAAGGTGCATCCTGGAGAGGTGGGAGTGAGGGATCTGTTAAGACTCCAGAAGGGCAAGGGCCCTCTTCCAAACCAGTCAAGTCTAGATGAAGCCATCACAGGATCCAGGTTATCGCTGGCAGTTTAGTGACCTTCTAGAAGAAAACGCATCACATCTCAGGAGGTAACAGAGGCCACCACACCAAGATGCACCATCCAAGACATTCAGCATATAGTCAAAATTTACAAGGCATGCAAAGAAGCAAAGAAACGCATCCCATCATCGAGAAGGGAAGTTGTCAGAAGACAGCGACCCACATGAGGTCCAGAAAGTAGCCTGAGCAGGGTTCTCAAATAACTCTATTATAAATATGCTGAAGATTTCTGAGAAAAGATGTACACAATGGGTGAAGGTACAGAGCACCATCAGGAATGATGTGGTTTCAGAAGTAAAACTTATAAAAAAGAACCAAATAAAAATCTTAGAACTGAAAAATGAAACTCCTGGAAAAAACATTTGTTTTCTAAAGTTGACAGCAGATTAGTCACTGTCAAGGAAATGAAGAGTGGACAGAAAGACAGGAAAAGAAACAGCACAAAGAGGAAAATGACTGGAAAATCATCCCAGGACAGCAGAAAGTGGATGTATAATTCCTAAGCCACTTAACAAATATGAATTAAAAAAATAATCCACAAAAGGGGAATGAATTATATTTCTATTTTAAAAGGCTCAGATTTTCAGATTAAGTGAACCACAGATGTCAATGTTATTTACAGAAGATACACGTAAAGAGAAATTTTTACATTGGTTGGGACTACTTTTGAGTGCAAATGAAAGAAATATCCATTAACAGTGGCTTAGGAAAGCACACGTGTTTTTCTCGAGTAAGAGGCCTGGAAACATATGGCTGCTGGTGTTGGTTCCACTGGTACCTCAGCAATTCACTTGGTTTTCTGTTCCCAGTCACAGAATAGCTGCCTAGGATCCAGACATTACATCCACCCAGAGGACAGGCAGAGGAAAGTAGCAAAACTGGTGACACTGTCCTCTTCCAGGAAAAGCAAACAATTCTCCCAGTGCTCAACAATTGTGTCACATGCTGAGAGGGGATGTCGCCCCTAGCTTTTATAGTAAAAATAGACCAGAGGGAGGTATTTGAAGTGAGTACTCCGTAGCCCATGAGTAGCATCAGCCACTGGACTAAACAAAAGAACAGAAAAGACCTACTAGGCGAACCCTGGCGACAGGCTGAGAACAGAGCAGCCCCAAGGCACAGAGAATGCTGCCTGGTAGCCGAATCCCAGACATGCTCAGTGGAACTGGGCACCCATCTCCAAACCCTCTTTTGTGAAGGCTGAAAAATAAAGAGATTCCCGAGGCTTCTCCGAGGCAGGGTGCCGGTGTGGACCACACTCTGCCCCCTGGCTGGGAAGCAGAGCAGGGCGGAGGCTGTCCTTCTGCTGCCACCCAGACCATGGAGCTGTGCACGCAGGAACAGTGTGGCGGTGGCCAGACTCGGCACTTAGGGTCTCAGCAGCAGCTCTGTGGCTAGACGCGGTTGCTATGGTAACACTGCAATGGCAGCATCAGCCTCTAAGACCAGCTTCTCCAATCCAGTCGAAGCTGCAGAGACTCAGAGTTGAGCTCAGTGGTTCCAGAGGAGGCCTCCTGACTCCCCTCTTCATTTCCCTGGGATTTTATGATATGCACTGACTCCCTGTACTAAACCCCTCTTTGCTTAAAATACCCAGCGTGCTTTCTGTTTCCAGCACAGACCCCTGGAACTGATACAGGTCCAATCACACACATGTGTGCACGAATGCACCTTAGAATGACCGGCCCTTGGGTAACTTTCTGATGCCAATGCAAACGCTCTCAACAAGAGCTCTATTTCAGTCCAAACCTCACAGGATCCCCACAGAGTGAAAAATAAAAGGGAGGAAATGAAAACTTTCCAAGCAAAACCCACCAAATACACAGGGAGCAAAGCACCCTAAATAAGGACAGCAGGATCCAGAGACACCAGACAGAACTGCAGACTGCAGATTTCGCATTATCAGGCGCGGAACATCAAATAAGTGTGTTTAGCATGATTAAACACGTATCTGCATAGAAAAATGGATTCGAAAAGAACACCCTAAAATTCATAGACACTCATTAAAATTATGTCATGGGTGCACAGCCACCAGACAGGACCCAGCCTGAGAGTCACAAGCAAGATGAGGGATCTGAGATATTACCCAGGATACAGCACGGAGAGCTGTGAGCGGAAAACCTAAGGAAGAAGAGACAGGGAGGACAGAATGAAGAGTTGCGAGTTACACTTTCAGTAAGGAAAGACTAGAGGGAAGGAAGAAGTAACATTCAAAGACAACAGGTGAGAATCTTCCAGAACTGCTGGAACAGTGCTGTGATAATCATCGGTGGCCATGTGTACTCACACCTGCTGCAGTGTGTTTCACTTTGGTTTCATTTCGATGGATGTTGCCAGAAAGCTATCCAAAGCGGACAAATAAAATATGGTACCTAATCCAATGGAATACTACTCAGCCTTGAACAGGAAGGAGAGTCCAACAGGGGACCCTCTGTCTATGAATCTTGAAACACTGTATCAGTGAAAAAAACCAGATGCAGAAGGTTGAGTGTTGGATGATTCCGCTTACATGCAATATCAGGAGAGATAAATCTGTAAGCAGGAGTGTGGAATAGAGGTTACCAGGGGCTGGGGGTGAGGGGCAAAGCAGTTCAGGGTCTCCTTTGGGGTGATGACAATGTTTGGGAACTAGATAGAGGTGACCAAGCCCAGCACTGTGCATGCAGTAAATGCCACTGAACTGTGGGCTTTAAGATGACTAATTTTACGTTATATTGATTTCTACTCAATACAAAGAAGAAAATCTCACCATGAAACACCAGACCAAGGAGATTTAGAGACAAACTGTATTTAACAGCAAATATTAGATAATTCCAGTTCTTCACAAATATAAAGTAAGGAGAGGGGAGGGGAGGAAAGGCTTCTGTCTAATGATTATTAATATCTAATGATTTTTTTTTCTCTTTTTTTGAGACAGGGTCTCATTATGCAGTTCAGGCTGGCCTTGGGCTCACTCTGTAACCCAGGCTGATCTCGAACTTGCAAGAATCCTCCTGCCTCAGCCTCCTGAGTGCTAGGATTATAGGAGTGCACCACCGTGCCTGGCCTATCTAATGATATTTTAAAAGAGCTACAAGGCCAGGCACAGTGGTACACACCTGTAATCCCAGCTCCTTGGAAGGCTGAGGCAGGAAGATCACAAGTTCAAGACCAGGTTGGGCAACTTAGCAAGAACTTCTCTCAAAATAAGAAATAAAAAGGGCTGACATGGAATGCTGTGGTATGGTACCCCCGGATTTGATTCCCAGTACTGCTCAAAAAACAAAACACCTGCGTGAACAGAAAGTATACTGTTACTGGACAGAAGGTCGCAGAGTCAGAAACACACTTATTTTCTCCAAATTGCTTTGAAAATTCAATGTATCTCAAGCAGAACTCCAACAGGCTTGACCCCAGGACTTGACAGGCCGATTCTGTCACCAGAAGCAGCCTGAGCAGTCAGGGGTCCTAAAGACCCCTGGCCCAGGGGAATCGTCCCAGCAGGGAATGCGATCAGGGCTCATGACACTGATTTAGATATTGTGAAACCTAGATTCCCTACCAGTTCATTTCCGCTGCGTTCCGGTGTATGTTACGTATTTTAAGACACTTCTGGAAAGGGGCCCCAAAACTTCATGAGGGCACCAAAGGGGCCCATGAAACCGAAGCAGTCCAGACGCCCCCCCACCCCAGCTCTAGGACAAGGGGTCACCTGCACACTGACCACGCAGGAAGTGCACAGAAGCGGCTCCCTGGGTGCCAGCCGGGAAAGCCCGTGGGTCAGAGGAGCGGCATCCATTTCCGGTGGCCTGGGCTGCAGTCCCATCATCTCTTTGCGTGAAGCTATTTCACAACGAGGGCTTTTCAGTAAAAATAAAGAGACTGATAATAATCAGTAACCCTGAGCACAGAAGGAAACAGGCAAAAGAAAGAAGAGCTTGGCTGTATCTGTGAAAATTAAAACCGGCCTGCTCTTGGATTCACAGAATTTTCTACCAGTATTTACACCTGCTCAAAGAGGTAGGCACAAATTTGTCCTAAAATTTTTGTCCTTTCTTTTGGTGGTGATGGTGGTGATACCGAGGATTGAACCCAGGGCCTCCCACATGCTAGGCAAGCACTCCACCACTGAGCTGCACACCCAGCCCTTTTGACCCTTTGAGACAGGTTCTCAATATTTTGCCCAGGCTGGATGGCCTCGAACTCCCGGACTCAGAGATCTGCTTGCCTCAGCTATAGCTGGACTACGGGAATATAACTCCACCATGCCTGGCTCTGTGAAATTTTTAGAATATAGAGCAACTGTACAAGTCCACAACAGCCCGTTGATACCAACGACAAAACCCCATTCTAAAATGGGCAAAGGACTGGAGATAATTTCTCTGATGAAGATATACAAATGCACAGTGGCCTCACAGGTAAGACCTCTGCCCCATTAATCACTGGGGAAATGCAAATCATGGTCTCAGGGAGGACTGGGGATACAGGAGGATGGAGCCTCAGACCCCAGCATACCACACCACACTAAGTCAAATAAGCCAGTTATGAAGGACGCGCATGACGTCAGCCCCTGGATCAAAGTACCTGGGGGGGATGGTCACAGAGTGACAAAGTGGGTGTCACCAGGGGCTGGAGCAGGGGGGAGATGGAGTTGCAGGGTCACCAGGAGAAACACCGTGGAGAGGCAAGGGCAGCGGTGGGCAGGGAAGGTGTTGAGTGACCTTACGCAAGCGCACACCAGAATGACCAGGGTGGCAAGTTCTGCGTTGAGCATTTTTACCACAGTAAAACATAATGAATTCATTCATTTCATTTCTTTTTCCTCCTCTTTCTCTTTTTACAGTGCTTGAACCTAGGGCCTGGCACATTTTCTTTAAAAAGATAAGGTCTTGCTATGTTGCTCAGGCTGGCCTTGAACTCCCAGGCTTAAGCAATCTTCCTGTCTCAGCCTCTAGGACTGGCTGGGACCACAAGCACAGACAGGTTAAAAAGTAACCTCAGCGGGTTGCTTTTTTTTCAATTGGGAGGCAACGCATTAGTGGAGAAACAGTTAACTATGCTACAGTTCCGCTGTGCTGTGGATTCTTGTTCAACTATTACATAAACAAAGTCCACCTGACACAGGCAGAGTCCAAGACCTGCTAAGTTTCAAAAAAATCTAATTTGCAAAACAAGGTACACAATAATAGCTCCCATTATCTGTTTGTTTAAAAATAACTTTTGAAACTATTGAGTACAACCTGTGTCGGCACAAAACAGTATCACATGGGTGTGGGTCTGGGCTTGCACCATGACATATTTGCAAATTTTTGGGAAAGAAACTGGAATTGGGACCCCAAAGTCGACTGTCCTGGAAGAGGGAGGCTCCCTGAGTCTTGCTTGATGTATTCCTGTACTGCTTGCGTCTTCTAGCAGCAGGTACTGACGTATTCGTTGTATAAGGGCATTTTTGAAAAGTCTTTTGAGGCCCAGGCAGCACTAAAGCTGATGTCTCCTGGACTAATGGCACAGCATCAGCCGCCACCCGGGATAAGTGGCTGTGGCGTAAGTGCCGAGCAGCGTCCTTCCTGGGAAGCATGTGCGAGCCTGACCTCATCCGCCTGGGAACTCTGCTTTTTAGTCCTGCACTGATTTACTGCTGCAGCCGAGGGGCCGGGCTGGGCCAAGCGCAGGGAGGACCCTGGGTTATCATCACAGTGCTCTGCCCTGCCTCCGTCTAGCAGGGTCTGCAGCACAGGCTCCCAGAGCTGCCCTCTGTCCCCAGGCCTGGTCACCTGGCACTGCCAACAGCAGAGAGAGTCATGCTAGGCCTCCACCCTGCACGCGGGCGCCAGAGGACAGATGAGCCGGCCACAGCACACCTGGGTCTCGGGAGAGCTCTGCTTTCTCCTCGATGAACTCTGCACACAGCGGTCTTTGGGGTAAGGGAAGGCTGAGCCACACACCTGGGCTGTGGCGTCCCTGACCTGGCAGGCAGACAGCGTCCAGGGAGGCACAGCCTCTGGATGCTGCCATTGCCCAAGGGATGTCCTCCAACTGTCCCTCAACCTTTCAAGGCCACCAGCTTTCCTTTCTGGTGTTCCTTTTAACCCCAGGGCTCTGCAGTGGCTCACAGACAGGAGCAAGAAAGCGGACCGGAGCCGCTCTGTGAAGCAGCCGCAGAGCTGGGCCTGCAGGCAGGTGGCCCTCGGGGACAAGGCATCTCCTCAGTGATCCTGCTGTCTAGGACTTGCTGGGGAGCCCGAAAAGGCCCCCAGGAGCTACAGGAAGTGAGGGTGATGTGATTGGGGGGTAGGTGGCAGTGCTGATGAGGTCAGGGCGGCAACAGTGGCGGTGGTGACAAAGACTTCCCCCAAGCTGGCCAGGCTGCCCTGGGCTCAAACCGAAGCCCGGGGAAGGGGCCACCCCAGCTGCTGCCCCGAGCACGGGCAACGAGCATTTTCTCAAGACGGCAACTGACTGTGGAGTCCGCTTCGGGGGAGGGTAATGTCCTCCTCCCTCCCCAGGGAAAAGTGCCCGATGACCTGGCCGGTGGCACCCGCACCCTCCCAGTCTGCATCTGGGAAGCGCCCTTCCCTGTGGACTGTGGCCTCTGATTTTATGACAGTCCCATGGCACAGGACAGACGGGTTCGCGAGCTCTCGAGAGACCGGGTTTCTCTCCCTCTTTCCAGGGTGAGACAATGGTCACTCTGTAGGCTGCTGGCTGGCTGGACTGAGGGTGCCGCTCGAAGGTGTCTGCCCCGCCCGGGAGGGAAGACAGCAGTGTGGGTCCCTGCAAGGGGTGTGCGGTTGACCTGGGGGGGTGCGTTTGTGTGCCGTGCGAAAGGAAACCACAGGTGACAGACGAGCGGGCCCACTGCTCGAGCCTGGTTTGCAGCCCCTCCTGGGCACCTGAGCACCTGGGCGGCAGAGCCCCCGTTAGAGTGGCTGTCGCCCCGTTCCCAGAGCCGTCTGTCCCGTAAGAACGCTCTCGCTGTGGCCACGGTGGCTGAGCTCTGGGTCCCGAGCCCCCTCTGCCACCTCACCCGGGACCCTGAGCAGACCCAGCCTCGCCTTGCAGCCGTGGTCTCCAAGGTGAACGAACTTTTGTCAAAAAGTGAGCAACACGAAAGAATAAACCCGCAGATGGACTTTGACCTTGGGTAGCCCCCGGGCTGAGGAAGAGGCAGACCCCCGGGCCCAGCCTGCACCCCGAGGCCAGGTCCCTGCACAAGCCACCTGTCCCCTCCCACACAGGAAGCCTCGGTCCCTGCTCGCCACTGGCCAAAGCCACAAAGTGCAGAATGGCCGGGAAGCCCCGAGGCCTGATAACTGGGCGCTGGCCGGAGCCGCTGCCCACCACGGG
>RJWT010052573.1:0-10541 GCA_004365215.1 Cuniculus paca | reverse complement strand
CTGTAATGCTATTCTCTTTTATCTGGTTTTATACTACTTTGTTTTGTTTGAGTTTATTGTCTGTAAATGTAAGAACAACCATTTTGAAGAAAGCAAGAGACACTAGGGTAACCATTGCTAATCTCCTGTTGTTATGTTTTGAAAACCTGTATAGCTTGCAGTGTTCTCCTTTGAAATGCTATATTATGTTTGACTCTATTCTGTTTTCTTTTGCTTTTTTCATTCTGTCTTGTTTTGTTTTGTCCTATTTTCTTTAAAATTAAAAAAAAACAAATATGAGAGTCTGAGACAAGAGCTTGCTTGACTTTCATTTGCACATTTATTTATATATACACTCACAAATTCTTACCTTCATTTGTACATTCTCTTATTCCTTTTATAAAAAAATAACTACTTAATATTGATTATATACTTCTAGAAAACTTACTTTTGTCAAGTGTATACTTAAATTTAGTTATGAAATGCATATTAATTGTCTGCCTAGTATATGTTAAACATAAAAGGAACATACAGATGAGTCACTCAAGATTCTTACTCTTAAAGAGTACAGCCCAACCTAAGAGACCGACATACAAACTAATAAATGTAGTACTGCATAGTAGGGTGCCCAGGAACTGTTTACGGCATGAGTGGGATCAGCTCAGAACATTAGTGGTTAGGATTACTGTCTGGCACAAATAACTATATAGAAGTAACTTACTTCTCTGACTATGCAGCAGTGATCAAAAGTTGGGTTTTCTATACAGTATCAACTGTACAGAGTCTGGACCACTTAAATTTTTTTCAGAATCTTTGGAATATAATGTATTTAAGAGAAGGATTATTCTTGGAACTAAACAGGACCCTTACATAAATTCCTTTTACAAGGTGTTTAAGTAATTAGGAAATGCTAACCCCTTATTTTTAATGGCAATGGACACATAACTCTCAGTCCCATGGGTGATGGAGAAAAGCATATTATCCATTAGTTTCCACTTCTCTTAAATAGACTCAATTTTATTTTTTCTTGCTATTCTTGCTTTTAGAGATACTGAGTTGTTTGAAGTTATACCTAGCACATAGTAGATACTCAATGTTCTTTTATTCACAAATACTCTTGGAGGTCCTGATTTACTCTTTCAGCAGGATCTCAATACCCTCAAATTTCTTATTTACCTGTTTCACTGCATCCATGCTCCAGGCCTTCTCCAAGTAGCCTCAGTGCTTCTCTGTGTGGTCTCTTTAGCAGGGTAGTTGTGCTTATTTGACAACAAGCTCTCCTGCAGACTATACTTAGAAATACACCTTTATTAGTCACTTTCTTGTCACTGAGACAAAATAGCCAACACTCATAACTTAAAGGACAAGTTTATTTGGCTCACAGTTTCAGAGATTTCAGTCCATGGTTGGCTGGCTGTAAGGCAGAAATGGTGTGGTGGAATGGCTTTTTACAGGAAAGCTGCTCACTCTACAGCAGGCAGGAAGCAGGGCAGGGGAAGAGCCAGAGTGGAAGCAGAGAGGTACCAGACATAGACCTTAACCTTAAGGCCATGCCTCCATGACCCACCCAGATACACCCAGAAGTGTATTTTACTAATTCACAGTATGGACTCCAAAGTCAATCAAGTTGAAACTCCATCCTAACCACCACAACACTCTCAAAGCATTCAGAGGCCAGCACAGATTTAGGAAAAGAAAAGAGACTTCATCTCTTGATGAGATATATGTCAAAGAATTAGCTGCCATTTAACTTTCTTTATGCCTACTCATACTAGAATTGGGAATTTCTTTTCTATGGAGTCGCTGGAGATGAACCTGAGCCCAGACACCGTGTGCTCAGTTTGCTCCTTCTATACTGGCACTGACACAGTTAAAGATCCACATTCTGTCATGTGGTCTGGGTTATGATATTTCACATAGCTTTTCATCTATTCTGGTGCCGCAGATGTGGACATGTACACTCTAGGTCCCTCTTTAAAGGCAAGCTTGCTGTCTAGTTAGAGGGAATGCAGACATCAGTTTCCAGCCTCAACTATGGAGAGCTGGTTCTCCTGATATTAAGCCATTTCTGAGTAGCCCACAGCCAGTGTGTGGTGAGGCAGGTGTATTAAATCCTGGCCACTTTGATGTAGCAATTCATATCTAATTACAGACATTTTCCAAGGCTCTTCAGTGAGTTGATGGAAGCTTTGTCAGGCTTGAATTGCAGCTTTACTTCTTCCAAAGGCAGTACAGCTTCTCTTCTCTTCCTTTCACAGGTGCTCATCCCCATTGAATATATTCCACAGCAAACTGTCTCAGCATTTGCTTCCAGAGTACCTACCCTATGACATACTTTTGTAACTATATACATAGGTAAGCATGCATTCATATGTATACATACACTTATATGCGCAAGCACACACACATACACGCATATGCCCATAAGTATACATGAGGTGAAGCCAAAGATATAGTGAATGTTTACATTTTAAAAACTTACAGCAATAAAGACACACAATGCTATTAATACCCCTCAAAGTACTCTTGCTTTGAATACATTTATTCCATCACTCTTGTCATTTTCTGAAGATGTTTTGGAATTTCTCTTTCATGAATGTGGCTCCCTAAAAGTCCTGAATCAACTCAGGATATTTACCTTTTATTATTATTTTAACTTTGGAAAGAGCCAGAAGTCACAAATTGTCAGATCTGGTGAATAAGGTGGATGAGAACACACAATAATGCTTTTTATGAGCTTACTTTTCTATTAGATGGCACTTGGCAGCAGCAATATATATATATATATATATATTTAAACAATCTCATAAAGACACAAAAGAGGAGTTGCAGAACTGTCTCAGAAAGTGGCAAGAGAGGCTTCTGGAAAGATGGTGGAGTGGCAAGCAGAGGCAAATCAGCCTTTCTGAGATTCAGAGTCCAGACACTGAAATAGCAATGTGGGTAAGAGAAGAAGGAAACAAGTGTGTCCCCAGGATGCGGCAAGAATCTGAAGCAAGAATTGGAGCCCATGGGGAAAGCAAAAAGAATACCTCAATGCAGAAGAGGGTGGTAGCCAATGGTGCTTTCTATCTTAATCCTAGCTCACAGTGTGAGAGACATAGCTTGAATCCACAGAGGTGTGGTGACTACTGGTCTCTCCAGAGGCCTCCATGGAGCACTGCACAAGTGGAATGGAGCAGTGGATGCTGTGGGCTGCAGCAGCTGGTGAATGAGTCCAATCCAAATGTCTGCAGGAGAGGGAAATTTGCCAGTAGCTGTTTTAGGAAGGGGAAAGCTGTACTTGAGGAGCCATAGGTTGGCTCTATTTTGGGACTCCCAGTGTCCCAGTGGGACTTTGGCTACCACAGGTGGCATCTAGGTTCAGAGAGCCAAGTTCAAGGTGGCAAGAGGCATCAAGAGTGTTGAAGGCTAAACAACTTGGGTCACAGTCTCACAGCCAGAAAACAGAATTGACCAGAATTTCAGTGGAGCCAGAAGCACAGATTTGCTGTGATTACCCACCACCCTGCTATAATTCTACCGAAGGCTTGCTGGGATCAACCAACACAGATCTGGATGCTCTGTGCTATCTTTGTTAGTTAGAGCAGAGACACACCTTGAAGTGGACTTTTTTTTCTTTCTTTCCTCATTTTCTCTTTTTTCTTGATTGTTTGATCTTGTTTTTATGGGTATGAACATTGTACAGTTCTTTGTTTCACTCTGTTCTTATTTCTGTTTCTTCCTTCTTTCCTTCCTGTCTTATACAGCAATTCCCTCAAACTTGTATAGTTTCATTTGTTCTTTAGCCTTGCCCCTAATCTCTTTTTTTTTACTTCTATTTCTTTATTTTTTCTTTTACCCCTTTTACATTTTTCTCCCTTCAGGGTAAAATCACACTATTGAGGGGATATTTATTGTATATTATTTTCTAGTTTGTTTTAGATTTTGTTATATAACTACAAACCTTGTCGCTATAAAAGTGGAAAATTAGCAGTTACTACAGTTTGTCATTTTCTAGGCTGTGTTTGATGCTATTTTTCTTACTCATTGTACTACCTTAGTTGTTTTAATCAATTGTATGCCAAGACCAAGACTGTCTGATGATCATAAACATTACTATAGGCCAGTACCGAAGAACCTGAAGCTAGGCCAGATAGGCAGCAACTTCTCATCTTTAATAAAATGAAGAGGTAGGATCTTGTAACAGACTCAAAAGTCAGCTACACCTAGAAAATATCTTTCAAAAGTAGGCATGTCCTAAGGAGTTTTCAATACTAGTAATAAAGATACCTACCATAAGCAATATACAAGTGTTAACACAGAAAATAAACTAAAATAAAATGGAAAATGAGAAAACATGGAAGCAAGATGGAACCTCAGACCTGCAGCTCCCCCAAGGCAATCCCAAGGGGTAGTGAGGTGGAAGAAATCAAAACCCATCCACTTGAACTTTCTGAAATGGTAACAGCAGAAGTAAGAAAGCAGATGAATGTGGGTCTAGCAATAAACAAATCAGAAATAATTTCTCAGATAACTAAAGAGATGATGACCATAACAAAGGACATGGTTAGTGAATCTAGAGTAGATATGGATAAAAAAAAAGAAAGAAAGAAAGGGTAAAGAAAATGATGGAAACAATGAATGCCTACAGATATCCAGGAAATTAAATTTTTATTGAAAGTATACTCAACAGAATCAACCAATGTGAGGACAGAATATCAGATCTAGAAGACAGCTTTGAGGTTAGTGACCATGAAAAGAAAGATTTCTTAAGAATTAGCAAGGGACCATGAATAATCAATCCAACAGCTGCAAAATGATGCAAAAGAGAGTAACACAGATTGATCAGAATAAATAAAAAACTCAGCACAAGAGACAGAAAAAACCCAATTTTAATGACCAAATCAACACTACAAAATGTTCTATAGAATATTCTGGTAGCTTAGAAGAAATGGCTGAAAATTTCCCAAGCATGGAAAAAGATTTTGATGCACAGGTAAGTGAGGACACAGAATTCCAATTAGTTATGATCAAAAGAAATCTACACCAACACACACAAGAGTCAAGATTCCAGAAATTCAACACAAGAACAGAATGCCAAAAGATACTAGAGAAAAGAAACACCTATAAAGGAAGCCCAACGAGTCACAGCAGACTTGTCAACACAAATCCTTAAGTCAAGGAGAGTTTAGAGTGAAGTATTGCAAGCCCTAGCAGGACACAACCTCCAACCCAGATTGATGTACCCCACAAATTATCTATATTTCCATTATAAAGAATACCTGAAGAAATTAATGACCAAACTAGCACCACAAAATATTCTGTAGACTATTCTAGAAAGTGATAACAAAGCCTAAAGGTTCGTGGACCCCAAAGGAAAGAAGTCATCAGTCAAGAAAAGCAATTAAACAGAGGGAAAAGAAAGGAAAACCAACAACAGGAAATTGATATGACAAGGATAAGTCAATTCATCAGTTATAACCATCAATATAAATGGTCTCAGTTCACCAATCAAAAGAACAGATTTGCAGAATGGATCAAGAAAGAAGACCCAACAGTATACTGCATACAAGAAACACATTTGACTCAAAAAGAAATTTGTACACTGAAAGTCAAAGGACGGAAAACTATACTCCATGGGATAGGAACCCAGAAGGAAAAAGCAGAGGTAGCTATTCTATTTGCAGAAAAAGTGAGTTTTAAGTCAAGCCTAATCAAGAGAGACACAGATGGTCACTAAATGCTTTTTAAGGGAACAATCCAAGTGGAAGAGATAACAATCATGAACACATATGCACAAAATACCAGCACATCCAACTATATAAAACAAGTATTAAAGGACATGAACAATCAAATAAGCACTAACACAATGATAATGGGGACCTCAACATCTCACTATCACAAAATGACAGACCAACTAGACAAAAAATTAACAAAAGAAATATTAGAGCTAAACCAAACCTTTTAACAAATGTAGTTAATAGGTGTCTACAGATTGTTTCACCCCACAACATCAGAATACAGTCTAATGCTACTAGTCCTAAATTGTTTAATGGAATTAAAGGGGAAGCAATACTCCCAAAGTCATTCCTGGAAGCACACATTGCCCTGATACAAAAACCAGAGAAGTACCAACCAAAAAAGAGAATTACAGGCCAATCTCCCTAATGAGCAAAGATGCTAAAAGTCTCAATACAATATTGGTAGGTAGAATGTAGCAAATCATCAAGACGATTATACAACATGACCAAGTACAATTCATCCCAGAGATGTAAGGATGGTTCAACATACACAAATCAATAAAGGTAATATACCATATTAACAGAACCAAGGAAAAACAACACGTGATTATCTCAGTAGATGCAGAAAAAGCATTTGACAAAGCCCAGCACCTATTCATGATAAAACCCTACAAAAATTGGAATAGATTGTTTTTATCTCAATCTAATAAAAATCATCTATGACAAGCCAACAGCCAACATCACACTAAATGGTCAAAAATGGAAAGCTTTCACTCTAAAATCAGGAACAAGACAAAGAGGGCCACTATCACAACTCCTACACAATATAAGGCTTCAACTATAGCCAGACCAATTGAACAAGAGAAGGAAACAAAAGAAATAAAGATAGGAAAAGAAGAAGTCAAATTATGACTTGTGGATGATACTTTATATAGAAGATCCCATAAACTCGACCAGAACACATCTAGATTTAATAACCAAATACAGTAGCACTGTTGGACACAAAGTCAACACTCAAACATCAATAGCATTCCTGTACACAAACAACAAACTCACTGAGAGAGAGAAATTAAGGAAACTACACTTTTCATAATAGTAACAACAACAACAACAACAACAAAATGAAATTGGAATCAACCTAATGATGGAAATAAGAAATTTATTTTGAAATCTATAGTAATCTGAAACAGGAAAGATTGAAGAGGGTGTAGAAAATGGATAGATAACCTTTATTCTTGGGTAGGAAAAACCAATATAGTGAAAATGGCCATACTCCCAAAATTGTGATACAGATTTAATGCAATTCCAATCAAAATATCAACAGCATGCCTCACAGAATTAGAGAAAACAATACTAAACTTCATTTGGAACTAGAAGAGATGTAGAATAGCAAAAGCCATTCTGGGCAAAAAAGGCAAGGTGGGAGCATCAGAATTCCTGACTTGAAATTGTACTACAAAGCTAATGTGATAAAACAGTATTACTGGAAAAAAAAATTGACCTGAAGACCAATGGAACAGATTAGAAAATGCAGAAACAAATCCAAACACACTCAGTCACCTTCACCTGAAGATTCTAACACCTTGACTGGAAGAAAGATAGCCTCTTCAATAAATTGTGCTGGGAAAACTGGCTTTCCACATACTGAATATTTAAACTAGTCCCATATCCCTCACCATGTACTAAATTAAAATTAAAATGAATCAAAGATCTAAATATTACAATAGAAACACTAAATCTTCTGAAAGATAGAGTAGCAAGAACACTTGAAAATATTGGAGCAGGCAAAGACTTTATGAATGAAACCTCAATTGCACAGGAAATATCACAAAGAATCAACAACTGGGATCTCATCTTATTGAAAAGATTTTGCACAGCAAGAGAAACCACTAACAGAGTGAAGAGACAATCCACAGAGTGGAAAACATTTTTAGCAGCTGTTCCTCAGACAAAGGACTAATATCTAGATTATATAAAGAACTCAGAAAAACCATAACCCCCAAATCTAAAGACCCAGTATCAAAATGGGCATCTACAATGAATAAAACCTTCTCAAATGAGGAAGTACAAGTAGCAAATAAATATATGAAAAAATGTTCAACATCACTGATCATTCAAGAGATGCAAATTAAAACAATGCTAAGATTCCATTTCACTCCAGAAAGAATGGGTATTATCAAGAAATCAATCAATAACAAATGCAAGTGGGGTTATGGGGAAGAAAGGACCCTTCTCCATTGTTGGTGGGAGTGTAGATTGGTGTGACCACTGTGGAAATCAGTATGGAAATTCCTCAAAAAACTAAAGTAGAGGTTACATTTGACCTAGTTATTTGCTTTTTGGTATCTTCCCAAAATAATTATGTACACCCTCTTACATCCTTAACACTATTCTCTAAGCCGATAATCTTTCCCTTTTTTTGAACATAGTCATTTTATTAAGTGTGGCAAACTCATAAATTAATGCTACAAAATACAGTAGTTTTCAGTATTTCAGGTTGTAAGGTACACTATACACTGAAAGACAAGAGTTACTGTCTTAAATGTAGACGAACAAGTAGGTTGTTAAAAGCCAGAATCAGGACTTATAAATACAATACCTTGGTTAATGAATGTTTCTGTTCAGAACAATTGCAAGTAAAATTTTGCTTCCTCTGTCCTCACCACTACTAAAGCCAGTAATCTACAAATGGCCATGGCAAAACAGCTTTTCTCTCAGTTTTGCAATCTGAATTCTATTTCTGAACTATGACTCTATTATTCCTTATTCTTGTCAACCCCCTGGCAATACATGGTCTTGAACTTTTCTTCACAGAGGCCCTGAATTCCCCTGGCTTTCCTGGGGAGCAAGGTTTTGACAGAGTCACCAGGGAGTAGATTCTGAGTATACTAACGGAGTAAGCTCACCTCTACTTCAATGTTAGGCAGAGAAGATACAGAGATTTTTGCAGAGGTGGAAATTGAGGGAACTTGTTTGATTGATTTTGTTCTTTACAAAATCAAGTCAATTGCCCAAATTCTGGAAGACTGACTGGAAATGTCAGTCTTAAAAGAAAGTGGATAAATGTTAGAAATATTAGCAAATCCAAAAGAAACATGATATTGATATAAACCAGCAGCAAAGATCCAAAAATGATAAATGACTTGAAATCAATCATAAACTCATTGTTTTTGCCAAAAGGTCAAGTTTAGAAGCAGCAGTTAAGCAGCAATTGTAGGATCATGGGCATCGTGGAAAAGGCTGATTAGGGTCTAGACTGAGTGAAAGGAGTCCAGAAGAGGCTGTAGAACTCCAGATCATGGCAAATATTAGATTAGCAAATTAAAAGAATAGCAAAAAGTGATGATAAGGAAATGAAACAGACATTAGAGTAAAAAGTCTCCCACAGAGAACCTCATCCATGGTGTGGCCATATTTAGCACTAGTGCCTCTCAAACTTTAGTGTATCAAAATCATGTGGAGAGTCTATTAAAGCATAGATAACTTCCTCCCTCATTCTAATTTAATAGGTCTATGGTGGAGCCTGATAATTTGCATTTCTAATAAGTTTTGAGATCATACTGATGCTACAGGTTCAAGAATTGTGTCCTGAGAGCTACTGATCTTGTTATAAGAAACGGAGAAAAGATGAAAGTCACTGATGTTGAATTGTTTTTACATGTTAGATATCAGGTATTAGGTATTGAGCTGGTAGAGATCCTAGGAGGCTAAGATCATCAGTCACCAATATAACCTTAATGTGCTGAATGGGAATAAGGTGAGCAGGTGCTGCAAGCATCAATGATCAAAAGAATACACCAAGGAATGAAGAGCGAGCTCTTGTGCAATTGCTGCAAAACAATGCTTGTCGAGGGAAGTTGAGAGGAAGTGTAATTGTTCATGAGTTGGGACTGGGAAGGAAAAACAGCTTTTTTTGGGGAAAAGGGGCTTGAGAGCTATTGTATAATTAAGGGAAAACCATGTTTCTGTTTAGACAGTAGAGTAGAAAGAATGGCTTGAGGGTATATGGGTGTTTATTCATTAAAGACTCCACAGCACACTCAAGAAAGGGCTAGTAGAGAAGATGGTATGAAATAGGTAGAGTAGATGGAAAACTGGTTTGATGCAAGTAGGGTAGACTGGAGGGAAGCTAAGGTAGGTGGGTGTCTTGGTTACTTTTCTCTGATTGCTGAGACAAACACCTGACACCCAAAATTAGGGAAGAAAAGGTTTATTTAGCTTACAGTTCTTGGTGGTTTCAGTCCATAATCAGCTGGCTCCAAAGCAGAGTGGCATGACCCTGGGGCAACACTTTAAGGCAGCAGCCAGAGCAAAAGAGCAAACAAGCCTCTTCTTTACCCTTAAATTGTACTCAGCACCCCCCTTCAGGGTTGGTGTAACACAAAAAATGTCCTTGCCCTCCTTTGCACAGGATGAGGATATTTACAAAGTAAGAACCCTGGTTCCCTGCTGAGTCTCTCAGTTAAACTTCTAAACTGTGCAAGTTGACACAATGCATCAACCATAACAGTGGGGTCTCAAATTATCTAAAGATATAGGTACTTGGACTGAAGGAAGACTGTGCTTGAGGCCAGGGTAAGGTTGCCATCTACATTAATCATCAGGGAAGGAAATTGCCAACTAGACATTTACCCTTCATTATGGGAATCTGGGACATCCTTCTGTCATAGTCCATGGATATTTGTGTATGTCTGATTTTGCTTTGACCATGTCTTTTTAGCCTTTGTTAATTATAGTGTGATCGTGTATATAGTAGGGAAATGGAAAGGGCATTGTGCATAGGAACAGGAGGCCAGGCTAAGGCAATGTCTATGCCAATCTTTCTTTCTTTTTTTTTTT
>RJWT010052572.1:0-10542 GCA_004365215.1 Cuniculus paca | reverse complement strand
TTCTCTGGTCACTTTAGCTCTTTTTTTTTTGGACAAGGTCTTGCTCGCTATACAGTTCAAGCTGGCCTTAAGCTCACTTTTGTAGCCCAGGCTAGTCTTGAATTTGTAAGGATCCTCCTGCCTCAGCCTCCTGAGTGCTGGGATTATAGGCCTGTACCACCATGCCCGGCTTAGCTCTTCATTTCTTGAGAGACTAATATACATGCAAAATTGTAATCAAGTTTTTATGCTTTTCTTCTGTTAATCTGCCATATGCCAGTATAACACTTAGGCCCAAGCAGAGACTGAAGAGAGTTGGAAGGATATTTATCCTTTTTCACACCACAAAATGGTATGTGGCATAATCTGCCCTTAAAAATCACAGTCTGTGAGAGTCACCTAAATTGATACATTTAAAAAAGTAAAATGCATCCATATGCATTCTTAAGAAAAAGAAAACAGGATACACTCTGGTTAAAACCATTGCTACAAAATACTAAAGTTTTAAGAATGATTTCGGAAGTTGAGCGATGTCTTTTTTGTATTCTGACTTATGTGATGTGATATGGTTTAGACTATTAAAGATGACACACAAAAGGGGCAGGGATGCAGTTCAGTGGCACAAAAGTCTGTCTGGTAAGTGCAAGGTCCTGAGTTCAATTCCTGATACAAAACAATACAAATAAACAAACAAAAAAGATGACACACGAAGTCACAAGTAAATTCTTGTCCTAACTTGCATTGAAGTAGCATCCTTAAATTTGACGTATTTTCTATTTACTTAAGGTCCATCCTAGGAACCATTCAGCATTTGCCCTCAGTTTGGGACTAGTACTGTGTCTACGACAAAAAGACAGTGTCATAGGCTGCCTGAGGGTTAGGACACTGTGAAACTCAGTTCAAAGGCACTTTCATTGTTTTAGATCAGTAGATGCTAACACCTAGTCAGTCACAATAAACAGATCATTTCCTTATCAATTTTTCAGGAACAGGGTCCTTATTCATATTTTCATTCATTACTCTATTAATTCAATCATTTACTAGTGCATTCATTTAAAAAGTGTCTTGAAATTTCACTATGTCCTAAAGAGAAGTGAGTAAAATGTAGCCTATTACTGTCTAACAGAAAATGATCATCATATATAAAGAAGAAATGTAAATTATTTACTTTCAGAATAGGATATAATGGAGACACTGAGAAGAAAATTGAACAATTGTGCTTAAACTATTGTATAATTTGAACATTAGCTAAGGTTGGGCAAGTTTGCATGGATGTATAGGTGTTAAGCAGTAGTTTGTGCTATTTCAGGAAAAAGGAAGATTTTGACTGAAGAAATGACCATGTGAAACAAAGGCACATTTGGAAAATTCAAGCAGCACAGTGTGGTTGGAGTTTGGTTTTGAGGAGGGCAAGTTGAGAGATGAGGTTTGGAAAAAGTGGGGTGATCCCTGAGTATAATCTGCTGGGTGTCTGACCTTATTGTAAGCAGAGGTCTGCTACTGATACAGCACACTGAGATTATACAAATCATAGGAAAAAAACCCAAATCACACATAGCAACAGTCACATTAACCTCATGTGAGATAAATGAAATGTCACATAGACTACAGTCAATTAAAGCAACATGCCCTTGCTCCCCTAGCAGCATATAATCTAATAAGAGCAATAGAATGAAAGTTTCAGGAAGCATTGCATTTTATAAGAAGACTGCACACAGCAGCACTCACTTGCACCTTCACTTAACCTGTCTATTTTAAAATAGTTTCCTTTGAAGTACCTTGAATGAAAGGACAAAGTGAAATATAGATTTTTGTCTAAATCGCTGTAGCTACCTGTTTAAAAAAGTTTGCAAGCAGGGATAGATCAATATTTTCTGAACTATAATAGCTTTCAAAGTGAATGGATTTTTCTTTCAAAAGAACCATATTAGCCCAACAGCTGAGATCAAAAACTTCAAAGCACTATTGCTCTTACTGTATCTACCAAATGGTAAAAGGTCTTATAATTATTTGAAGGTATAACTTTGCATATCTATGAAGGAAGGCAGAACAATGAGCTGCTATTACAATGATTATAAAAGACCACACGGAGAAAAGCCACAGTGCAAAGAATAAATGGTATATGTTCCTTGCTTTAAAAGCATCTTGTTGATATACTGTTAGCCCTCAAGGAATTAAAACCTAAATACCTCAACTCTTTCAAACTAATAAACAGTTATTGAGACCCCATATGTGCTGAGTTAGTCATGGGGAATGGGGAAATTAGAAGAGGTGTTTGCTCAAGGAGATGAACATAACATTTAATCAGACACTTTGTAGCAATGGTGATTGAATTAATAGAAATAATAAATGAGTACAATTCTTTGCCTTTGCAGCTGATTTCTTCATATCAAGTTAGGTCTGTAAGATTTATATTGATAACCACTTCTCTGCTGTGTTTATCTATCTTTCAGGCTCTTGGGGTAATGTGTCCAAAAAAAGTTATTAAGGCACATCCCTGAAATTGAAGCTAAGAGAGGCTGAGACAGGAAGATGCAAGACTGAGGCCAGCTGTGTCTAAATAAATTAATAATAACAAGGATAATAAATAACAGGGTTAGGGATGTAGCCCAGCGTGCTTGACTGCTTGCCTAGCAGCTATGAAGTCTTGGATTCAGATTGTGTACTGAAAAATAGGTACTCTCAGCAAGGATACTAAAATATAGTTAGAATTGTAATTATCATGCAATTTCTAGAAAGCTCTCTACATTTTAACTCTTTTGAAACTACAGACTGCTATAATTTTAAAAGAATATCAAGTTATAGTTCAGATATTCTGTGTGGAGACTATGGCTAATATGTAAAAAGTAAGTATTTTTTTAACACAGTATGTTTTAAACTTTTTTTTTTAAACACAGTGTACACAAGACATAGTCTTTTGGACTAAAGTATAAAAAGTTGACAAAGGTACAGACTTTGCATGAGGGCAAAATATGACTTCTAAAAGTATATAAACATTTTTAAATGTAAGACAATATGCTATTACTTACTCAAAGGAGTTCCTAAATTTAAAGGAAGGAATGATGATTTCAACATTGGAAGGGAGAGAGTGTAGGGCGGATCATAGGAAAGAAGTTGAGTTTCTTATGGTGCTCATGATTGACAGGAACTTTAAAGATGGAAATTAGTAAAGACTAAGACAGAGGTGATAAATTCTGGCAAAGAAAAAAAACAACTCTGGCAATTTATTTGCAGTGGGAAGCACAGAAGAAAGATTAAGGATTAAAATGACTTTAAAGAAAATACTTTCTTAAGCAACATAAGTTCCATTGGCTGTTAGAAGAGATTCACTTATTTTTAAAATCGGAAGGACTGAATTCACATATGGACAATAAGTAGGCTGTATGTGACACATAAACATCAACCACAGGAGATGTCCAGGTGGCCAAACTATAGCATTTACAACAGCCAAGAACCAGAAAGGATAAATGTGTCCAGCAGTAGTAAAGTTCCTTCATGTTCCCCCTACTTCCAACTCAGGATCAACCAAGAAAGCCAGATATGCTGCCTGAACTTATCATAATAGATGTTCGACTTCGACTCAGCCTCCTTCCAGCATCCCCATGGCAAAAACCTCCAATCATAGCTTCACTGAACCCTTGCTTTTTATTTAACAATAAAATGTTTCTTCTCCACTGACCGTGTTTGAGTCTCTGCCAAGCACAAGTGATGTGGCTAGCTCCCTTGCTGCAGTAAGCTGTAAACTAATGGCGTTGGATTATTCTCATTTGTATGCTCTTCATTTATTTCCAATGATCCTAGTACATTTTTAAATATAACTGCTTATATATTCATACATACACTGTGACACACACATGAGAATAGTTAACTGCAAAACATTCCTTATACAATCCCTAAACCCATAAGTGTAGTATAAACAAAGTCCTCTGTAATTTTCTATTCTGTTCCATCTATTTAAAAAATGGAAGTTGGGCATGGTAGTACAGGCCAGCAATACCTGCACTGAGGAGCCTGAGGCAAGAGAATCTCAGGATTGAGGTCAGCCAAAGCTGCACAGTGTCTCAAAAAACAAAAACCAAAAAATGGACCTGACCTATTAAAATGATTTATTGACTTACTGAGAAATGTGATTTTACATTGAATAAGCATTGATTGTAGATAATCTAAAACTTAATTTTGACTTCAGAGTCATCTGTTCACAGTTTCCATCTGGACTTATTTCCTTAAATCACTCTTAAAGAAAGGGGTATAAGTTTTGAGTAAGAATTCCTAGAAGAATGAGGAATCAGACTAAAGACTTTTTACAAAGAAGGCATTTAGTTCAACTTAAAGTACAATGATGTAGGAATAATAATTTAGAGAAACATAAAGAAAAATGTTTACTAAAATCAAGAAGGGAGTTTCATAAAATTTTAGTCATTTTTGAAAGTTATTTAAAAATCACTTAGTTTCAACTTTCTCACAATTTTTCTTGTCCTATGGCATACTACTCAAATGAGACTATGCAGCATTGGGTAGAACAAAGAAAACAAAAAGAAAGAGGAGGAGGAGGAGAAAGAGGAGGAAGAGGAAGAGGAGGAGGAGGAGGAGGAGGAGGAAGAAAAGCCTCTGTCACTGAAAAACTGAAAAGAAAATGTAAAAGCAAATTCAAATATTTTAAAAGGCTCAATTTTCCATCAAAAATAAAGGAGGCTCCCTTCATTTCATTTATTATAGTTTTCATTTTAGAAAATCAGGATATTTTCTGTTTTAAATGCATGTAAATCACTTGAAAATCTAAATAAGCCTTTTGCCATTCTGAAGTATTTAGGTTTCTTCAAGAAATCATAAACCAACCCTGAAATGCAGTCACCAAAGAAGATAGTATATATTTCTCCCAGTTTCTTTGAAAACATAACTCACTCAAAGTTTCAACACTACCTCTGTCATAAAAATATGAGGTGGCCAATGTGGTGGTGCACACCTATAATCCCAGAACTCTGAGTCAGAAGGATCACTGTGAGTTCAGGGCCAGCCTGGGCTACATAATGAGATCCAGTCTGAAAACAAACCAAGAAGCAAAACTATCTATCTGTCTATCTATCTATCTATCTATCTATCTATCTATCTATCTATCTATCTATCTATCTAGTTTTCCGTGGAAAATTCAATTAACTAACATAGCTGGTCACCTCAATTTCAACCTGAACTACATAATGAGAACCAATCTGAAAAGAAACAAAGTATCTATCTATCTATCTATCTATCTATCTATCTATCTAGTTTTCTGTTGACAATTACCTAACATTGTTGACCACCTCAAATATAGGTGAATTTCAGATGGACTATGTGTGATAGTGACTCCCACTTTTCTTAGGGACTAGTTATTTATCTGGAGAACACATATATAGTGGGTTGTGTCTACCTGGCTAATTAAAATGGTAAAATATTGTCTTTGCCAATGACTCTTTAGCAGGTGGCCTAAGTTGCACATTTCCTTCTGGTTTAATGCTCATTCAACACTAAAACTGTTTTATTTCTATATTATTTTTGGTAAGAGACTATAGTTTTAATCATATTTCCCTAAGGATAACCATATATACATATATATCTATATCTGTCTATCTATCTACATAGAGATATCTATATGTCTTTATATAGAATTTCTATTTTTTTAAAGTATTTTGTTTCTGAATTAAGCTTTGAAGAACTATGTGTAGGGGAAAATAAGAACTATGTATAGGAAAAAATAAGGAAAGTCACAGAAAGATACAGTGGATTAAACAATGAAGAAGGTAAAACCCAAATAATTCTTACTCCATGATTATTCATGGAGGATTACAACACATTTAAAACTTATGATTTTTGCTTGCGATAGAGTTCTTTATGCTATTATGTAAACTAGATAAGCCATAGAAGTTCCCGCTTACTTACATAATTCTCATCTTTTTTACATAATGTATGTAAAAATAGACTTACCGTAAATGACTCCTTGATTTTCTAAACCTATTTTTAATCATCATATAATTTATTAAAATATAGTTTTGTGAAAAACTAAAGAAATTTTAATTAATAAAGTTTAAATTCTTCCTACCTTTGGAATTCAGATTCTCTTCTGAATTCAGTATTTTAACCTTTGCATAAACTAATGAAGAAAATATTTAAAAATTGATTCATATAATTAGCACACTTAAATATTTATGTTTCAGATGAAATTAACCAAACTTTATTCTTACTTGTGAAGGTTCTTAAAATCTACTGATTTATACTCAGCTCCTTAGGTTGTAGGGCTGGGGATCTAGCTCAGTGGCCGAAGTGCCTGCCTAGAAAGCGCAAGGTCATGAGTTCAATCCCCAGTGCCGGAAAAAAAAAAACAAGAAATCTGCTGCATGCATCAACATATACTATATAGCTAGATTCTTCTCTATAAATTCTGATGTGCGTGTGAAAATTCAAAGTCACATGTTAATAATAAAGGAAATGTAGATATCCCTCCTGTCTGATGTTTTCAAGAATAGACATTTCATAATTATTACATAAGTGAGGCTGGGTGGAAGAAATAAAGATAGGTACAAAGGAGATGAGGAAAGTTGTAATTTTAAAACTGTACTTTAAAGAAAAACGACAGTTTAAGAATACAGAAGTCACTCAACTTTACAATAGCTTTTACCCTTCCATTACTAAATTTCTAGATAAAAAAAAAAAGGTTGAACTGATTTTCTCTTGTAAGAAGGGCGGGCCTTTTCAACTATGAGCCAGTCATGGCCCTTCATGTGTAAATTGAACTCAGGCTCTCTAAAGATTCACAAATTCCACAAATCTTTGCCCCTAAGACCACACAAACATATACTGCCCCAGATCATGCCGTTTCTCACTCTCTGAACTCCCTCTTCTCTTCCAGGTGTGCTCTTTTATTTCCGCACAACACATCTTTCATTGCCCCCTACTGACTCATCCTGAAAATTCTGCACTGGGAGTCAGTGAGCTTATTCCCTGAGTGGGGTGACTTGCAGTTCCCCTGACCTTCTCTTTGGAGAAACTCAGTGGACCCTATCCAGTGACATAAGGATATCAGAATTCATTTAATTGTAGTGGTTTGACATTTATAAAACCTTATGAGGGTAGAAGAACTTTAAGTGTGGGATTTACATATGTGCTTCATCCTTGCTCAGGACAAACCTATGCATTTTCCCTTTGGATGCAAATGGGAACCAAAGCTTGCTTGTAATATGTGATCCTCTGTTATTGGGTATCTACCTGGCTGCATGAGTGGACTTTGATTAGTCTGATTAATTACAGAAATTCCATCACATTTAGAAATGACGGGTTTGAGATTAACCAAGGGAAGAGAGATATAAATGAGACTTTTACTAAGAGCTTTTTGATCAAGAGCTTTGTACTCTACAAAAGGCTTTGTATATTTCTGCCTCATCTGGGACTTCTGTCATTTGCCACTTCGGAGAATGGGAGACGCCAGTGGAGACCATGAATTAAGATCATTTTCTGGAGCCAAAGTCCAGTCAGCCAATAGATTGAAGCTGATCCTCATAATCTAGGTCATACCTTAATGTAACTGCCACTCATCTGTCGAAAAAATGAGCAAGAAGAAAATACATACCTCTTATTTCACAGTACAGTGAGCAGTCCAACAGCATGAATACAATAGAAATAACTGATATGGGTGCTTACAGATGAAAATAGCCTAAATAGATACTATTTAATTAGGTCTAAGCTTTTATGACCTTTATTGGTCTTTATTACCATGAGAAAAAAAAAACCCTTATTGGGGTATTTCATACTTCTGTGAAGAGATTTCCAGTGAAAGGTTCCATAATAGGGCAGGAACCCAAAACGGAAAACGAGGCAGTGTTCCCCACACAGGGCATCTGGAGTCACAGGAAATCCAAGCAGTAAGAAAGGAAAAGGGGCTGGAAAAGGAATCTTGAAGAAAACGTAGAAAAAGAAATAGAAATTCAGTGGATTCAATGGACTGTTGAGTTCTTGAGTAGAAATCACTGTAGAAGTATTTTTGCATAGCTGGCAACGAGCAAAATGTGAAGTGTTCAGTATGTTATTCATCTATCTGTCTATCTATCTTATCTATCTATCTATCTATCTATCTATCTATCTATCTATCTATATCTCTCTATCTCTATCTCTCTTTGCCTGTCTGTCACTCTCAACCTTTATGAATCCTAAGGGCAACCACAGATGAGAACATTGGAAATCAAAAATGGGTCTCTTTAGAAACTAATTTACACTAATTAACTTTAACTGGACTAGTCCCAATCTGGGTTTATGAACTGTTGCTGTAGTTGACTTATTAAGGGCACATGTAAACAACATTGCAATTATATCATTCTTCTTAAAATAATTGCATATTACTAGAAAATCAAAGTGCTCTTAATTAAGAGTTTACCCGTGAATATTAAGGAGATGGTGCTTTGTGGACCTCTGTGAGCTTGATATAGGAGCACAGGATAGAAAGAGAAAAACAAAACGTATGCATGCCTGAGGGGAGACAGGAGAGATGAGGAGTACTGAGAAATGTTGGCTTGTGAACTTTGCTGGCCTTCAAGGGTGACTTTGAGCTCAGACAGAGAATCGAGTTTGGGTTAGAAAGTAAAACTTAGTGCGTCTGTGCATATAGACATCAGATTCCATCGTTCTCAGAGGGGAAATTTTATGACAATTTGAAGAAAAACCTGCTGCCTTCCCCAGTGTTTTTCTGTCAATATCCATAACCGCGAATGCTCCCAGAGCTTCACTCGGGGGCTCGGGGTGATCACCAGCAAGTGGTGTCTTTGTCAATCAGACGATGAAACAGCTTCTCAGTAGGTGAGAAGAAGGGTCAAACAGCTGTATCTCAACTAGGTAAACTGGGTATCATGCAAACATTTAGGCAATCTCCTTAGGTAACACAATTTCTACTAAACTGATCTCTTCACAGTTTAAGAGGTTGATCCATGTCAATTTTCCACCTCCTTCTCTGTATAAAGGACAGGTTTATGAAACATCGAGGAGGTTGGTGGCATGGGGGAGGCATTCCTCCTTTTTGCCTTTATGATGGATGCCTTTTGATTTTACTGCCACTGCTGATAAAATATAGCTGGTGTAACAATTCCTTGGACTGAGGAATCACAGGTGTTATTATTATGGTCTAGATTTTTAAGAGGTATCCAAGAGATGTGTCCATTTGCTCTCAAGATACTGGTTCCTTGTAGTTTGTTTCTTTTGACAAAGTCTCTGTTTGTTGCCCAGGCTGACCTCAAACTTATGATTCCCCTGCCTCCCTTTGAGCATCTGAGACTATAGGCATGTACCCACAGCCCTGGCTTTGCTTTATGGTCTTTTAATCTCAGCTGGTCCTTAAATCTTATAAAGTGCTCCTTACCTAATCACTTGGACAGGCAGGAGTTTCTGCATTCTTAAAGCACGATGAAACTGTGTGGGACCACAAAAAGGCCCAATGCTTCTCCCATTCCAAACTAAATTTACACAAGTTTTATAGACTTTCCCACTCAACTCAACACTTGGGAATACTGGTTTTAAGTTTTCTTTTAAAGAAAGAAGAGTAACTAAAACTGTGTTCCACGGGCTTGTGGTAGGACTGGTTTCACTTCATACCCACCCACTGAAGAGAGCCTGAAGCACTATCTTACTTGCTCAGGTAGAGAGGGCATCTCATCTCTGTGCCATGGAAGAAGTGCTATGATTTGAGCCCTGTATTTGTGGCAGTTTTCATAGGATGTAAAGACTTCAGGGAACTTATTTTTCAGTTTTATTTGGTGACTGAGGACAATAGTTATATGCATAGCAATGCAAGAGAGAAAAGCTTTATTCTGTGTATTCGCAATTCAGACATTTTACTATTTCACCTTTGAAATCCTAGCTTATTCTTTAGGACTTGTCTAAGGTGTCACATCCTCAGGCAGCTATTACTATGCTCCATTTTGAGCAAATCGTTTCTGTTCTAACTGCAAAGAGCACATGTCGAAACAATCTCCTTATATGTACTTTTCTCCAATTCTGTTGAAGTTTGTAGGCACATGGGCCTTGTCTATTTCTACCATTCAACTGCAATACCCAACACATGCACCTGAGACACAGCAGGCAATTACAATTACAAAAAAAAAATTCTCAAAGGCAAATCTTATGAGATGGAGATCAATACTCTTTTCAGTTTCAAAAGTTTTAAAACTGGACATTTGTCAATGGGACAGAAAGGTATTCCCTGTTTAAACTGATTCTCAATTTATTGAAGCTATTAATCAGATATCAAAATAAAAGAAATTATCAAATGATAGCTATATTTGATATATCATACTCCATGTGAGGTAAAATAATTTCATTAGGTGCAACATAAATAGTCATATAAAAATACCATGTATCATTGCCATGGATAAAAGCAAGAGAACTGCAAGTCATATTAGAAGTTTAAGTAAAAGTTATGCATGTTTTCCAGAAACACAGATTAGAATTTGAAATCAGAAGGTCAATAATAGAACAAGGCTACAAAACGGCAGGGAAAAATGAGAGGAGGTATATATTTAGATTGTACTGTGGTGAAAAATAACACAGAAT
>RJWT010052571.1:0-10539 GCA_004365215.1 Cuniculus paca | reverse complement strand
TTGCCAGAGCTGCCTAAAATATATGCCATGACAGTGACCACGAAGACAAGTGTGTGTCTATAGATGAGATGCTGGGCTTGCATTAGAGTCAACCTTTTGTGCTTTGGTTGAAATGGAAGCCATGATTTTTCTTCACTGGTCATTAAAGGAAAAAATCTGGAAACACTAAATGACTAAAAAATATTAAAAAGTCCCAGGAAGAGAGAAAAAGTGATGTCTCTAGTGTTCCACAGACATTCATAAAGTACAATATTCTTCCAAAGAAAGAGGACTCTTCATTTTTTTTTTGAAGGTTCAGATTCTGCCTAAAACTTGTGATGGCCCAAAGTCAACAGTGAATATCTAGTAGAGCTTTCTGACTGAATCACCTAATTCTAAATCAAAGACCATCCAGAACTATCAGTAATTAATAGTCTATTAGGAAACTATGTTATTAGATGAGAAAACTGAAAATTAATATATAAATGAAGTTACCTTTTTAACAAATTTTGAAGTAATCCTTTAGTAAGTCTTTTAAATCAAAGTTTCAGTAATACTTTAAAAGCATTTCAAAGTAAAGTTTAGCATTAAGTCATCGAATAAAAAATGTGGACCATTCAAATAGTCTCATCAGTTCCTACTTACATTTTGCACTGTTTTCATCACTGTAACAAAATACATAAGACAGAGTCTACTTCTTCCAGTGAACCACTTCTGCCTACTACACCAGCTTCCTAGAGGTTCCAGCACCTCCCAACAGCACAATCAGTTGGAGACAAAGTTTGTAAACCATGAGTTTTTGGGAGACATTTAAGATCCGAACCATAACAGGTACTAAATTTTGTTCAAGTCATTGCTAAAGAAAAATTATTTTCCTTAATGAATTATGTTTTAACTGAGTTGTTTTCCTTACTGCTTCTGAATAATTAAAATTTATTTAATTATCTCTCTAATCAAATAGGCAATCAATAATAGTACTAAATACAGTTATAAATTACACATGAAATAGAGAGGTTACTCTCATTGCCCATATGAAACTTTATAGGACTCCTACGTAAACATAGCAGCAAATGGTGTTGGTATCCAAAACTAATGATATTGATACTATAAAACAGATTATATTTCAGAATACTTACCCAGGTATCAACCACCAGTGATCCAAAGTGTATACCCGAAGAGTGTATCTGATCCCTGACAACATTTTTAGGCCTCTTTGGAGAAACATGATACATTCTAGAAACTAAAAATAAATGAATAGTATAGATGGAGTATTCAAAAATTGTAAATATGTTTAAAATGCAGATTTACCAAAATCCTCTCCTAAAGATTCTAACTTCAGAGTTTTGGAATGAGGCTTGAAGATATGCCACTTTGGCAAGCTATACATCTGATGCACAATCAAGTTTCTGCCATCAATATCATATATGCCCAAGGAACACAAATTTTATACATAACAGTGTGAGGGAAAACTTAATGGAGAAAGGCTTATATGAGACGTGAGGGGGTAAACCTAACCCTTGGTCACACATTGATTCCTAACTCCTTTTTTCTTTGACACTACAGTTACACAGGAAGTCATCTTGTTCTCAAAATGGTGACTGTTCATGAAAAGATAGTATCTGGTTTTATTCCTAGGAAACTAACAGCAAAAATGGTAGGATTTTTTAAATCTCAAAAGAATTTTATGTAATCCCCAACTAAGAACATACTAATATTAAAGCCATATGTATATCATGTTACTTCACAAAATATTCTCTTCAAAGCCAGAAAATTAAATTAAATTAATATTAATTTCTCTAAGTTAAGAGATGTATGTGATATTAGAGAAATGCACAGATAGTCCTTGTTCTCCACCCACTTGTGGTCTGATTGAGAATATAAAGCGCACGAGATCAAAATAGTAAAATAGCAACCCAAGATTGACAATTATTGAAGTTCCAAACTAAGTGATATGCAATAGAAAATAGAAAATAAAAAAATTAATGTAAGTGGGGGTCATCAAAGATGCCAAAGTGTCTGATACATTCCTTGGATATAGAAAAAATATGGAACCCCTGACACAAAAATACTTTGTTTTCTTCTTTTTATAGAAACCCAGGTGATTTTCTCACAGCCAAGACACGACATTGTGGAACCCAAAACTTGGACCCCAAAACTTGATTCTTTCTCCTACCCATTTTTTATTTATCTAATAAACCCTGGTTATTTAATCATGAAAATTACTTAAAAGAAACCCTAGTCCTCACAGTACTTAGAGAATAAACATTTGTCTGCTCAACACCTCCCAGTATTTTCATGTCTAGTCTCCAAGTTTTTAAATTCTCTAATTTTCTTCTGCTTGAAAGATACAGGTGCATGAGGAGGACAGACACAAGCATCAACCACATCCTCATTTATGTTGGACACATGAGAGCTCAAGCTCTGACATTCTGGTGTAGATTAGACCCACATAGGTCTTTCTAAGTGGGTCACTTCACTAGGAAACCAGCTCTATGGAAGGAGCAATCCCCTTCCAAAAAAGTTTCACTATTCCAAAAAGAATTAAAAAGAAACTCCCTCAAATCCATAGCATGTTCTGCTCTTTTTAGTTGTATTGAAATTAGAATTAGTATTTCTACTAAATTAATAGAAAAATATTATCATGTACTATTATTTTACAGACCTTCCATAAGGAATAAATACAATCACAATCTGATTAATGACAATGTTAAAATTTTAATATATTATTACATAAAATAAAATATGCATTCCATGAGTATCTTCAAATCTCACTGCAAAGCAAAGGAAATGTTTTAGTTAGACACACAGAAAGAACACTGAGATACTATAATTACAAAATGAGCAAAGTCATGTCTCTGTATCTCAATAAACATTCACAACACAGGCCCAATGAACTAATCTCGCCAGGGCCTGAAAGAGGATAATGAATCATCTCAGCCATCTCTGTTGTCTACAAAGAATTCCCAGGCTTCCATTGTAAAACCCATCTTGGCATTTGTCAATGTTCACTTACCTAAATGGTACAGTTAAACCAAAGAAAAAGGGGATTTAATACAGAATATGTTTTGCTCAAGGAAGAAAGTAGGCTCTTGATCATTCCTACTTTTCCTTTTAAGTGACAAATCAGATACATTTTCCTTCACAGTTTTGCAAGACACTCCAGTAAGAGGCCTGAAGCAGGCTATTGGTTAATTCTATGATTGACTAGAGACAGGAAAAAAAATTGAGACAATTACTGTCTCAATTAAAGCAGAAGAATAAATCTTGCTGCAATAATTGATCTTGTATTTTGTCCATGCAGTCAACTTTATATCTTTGTTTCTTTCTTCCAAGATGTATAGTATAGAAACTATAGAACCAATTTATCATTGATTGAGTCAGAATGTAAGATCATTGTTTTCTATTAATAAAAGCCCAGAAATCATAATTACATATAAGATATAACAGAAAAGACATAATAAGTATAACAGAAAAGGCAATTAACGGCAAATGAATTTTAGGCAACAAATTTGAAAAGTGAACCTAGAATAGAAGTTTGTTGCTCAAAAAGAACAAAGATAGAAAGATCTGAATTGAATCCTGAAGAGTACAAGTTTTAGAGTGAACAAGAGTAGGAAGAGTATTTCAAGCTGTAGTAGTGATCTTAGAAAAGGGATTAAAGAGGCAAGCTTGTCAACACAAGTGAGTAGAAACAGAGAATCCATAGATGAGACAACCATGAGCTAAAGTGATAAGGGTCATCTTTCTAAAACTTTAAAATTTCAGCAACTATCTAAACAGGCTTCAGTGCCATCTCCATTCTACAGAAAAGTTATGTAGGTTTTTAATTATTCTGTTCAATTCTGGCCTATTTCCATGAAATTTTGACAAGTCTTACATTACTCACTTGTCTCCAATAGTAAAACAAATAGATTTCACATGGTTCCTGCTTTACAGATCTTTTGCTTCTCTGTGTGTTTCTTTTAAATGAGTTCATTATTGCTAAGCATACGACACCTGACAACAAGGTAAGGAGACATTACATTTATTACCATCATTCTATGCCATTAATCTTTCTGATGGTGTCTTAAATTTAAATTCTGTACAAGTCTTTTCCTATATAAGAGACAATTCACATGACATGTTCTCACACAAAGAGAAAAGTAGACCAAAGCACTTATTCTGTAGTGGGCTCTACATTAATTTCTGAGAAAAGCCAGTAACCTTTATTTGCTTCATTATTTGTAGGAAAGCTATCTCTGGTAGGCAACATTTCACGTCACAGCTAATTGGGTTTCCTTCAACCCAAAGTTCAACTAATTACAGCCTTCAAATGAAACCTAGTCCAACACCTTCTCTATAAATGAGATTTGATTAGTAAATAACTAATAGATTTGATCCCCTTTTGACCCTGAGCTGCCTGAGTTCCTGGAGTGGCTGCTCCCAACTGCTTAAACTCTGAGAACAACCACAGTCCATTCCCACATCCTGTTGCCGCTTCACCTACTCTGCTAGGACACGATGCACCCATCTTGCCTGCTAGGTCACAGTGCACTTGAAAGTTTTCACAACAGAACATTTGCTGTTGCTGCGGCCACATTGCCATTTCTACTCAGCTATTCTTGCTTCACGGACCACTCACTCCCACAACCCACCTTACCTTGTCCATAAAAACACACCTCAGTAAACTGGAGTGAGACTCTGCTTTGGAGTCACTCCCAGAAGTCCTTCCCAGAACACATGGCTATGTTCTTTTACTGATTCCTATTTTACCTAACAAAAGCCATACACATTCTCTTGATAATGTCTATGGCTGCTTTAATGAGTTGATTACTTATAATAGAGACCACATGGCACACATAGCTTAAAATATTTAGCATCCGGCTTATTGAAGTTTAGCTGATCCTTGCTTTAGCTTACTGTACCACTACACTCAACTGAAGTGCTATCCTTAGATAACCCTACAACATTCTGATGATTTTCTTCTGCTCCTACATACAGAACATAAAAATTTAAGGAACATACTTAAGATGCATATTTTTCTGGATTCCCTGTCCTAGTCTTTGATTTAGAAAGAATAGGGTGTCTCCATAAAACAGATATCAAAACAGTTTTTTGAATAAATATGCATTTCTGGTCAAACAGTCATATCTGTTCTATAATTTATTCATCAAATATAAATTATATTCACATGATAGCTTACTTTTTAAGTAATATAAAGAATACTGATTTACAACATATCTGTTAATATTCCAGCTGTGAATGCTAAGTCGAACCAAGAATAATTTAAAATAATTTATATTCTGAAGTAAATGAGAACCATTATTTTAAAAGCTGGAGGCATAGTTCAGTGGTAGAGTGTATGTTTAGCAAGCACAAGGCTGTGAGTTCAATCCATGGCATGAAAAAAAGGGAGGGAGGGAAGGAGGGAAAAAATGTTCATAACCTTTGGTTTTGTTCTGTTTTGTTTTGTTTGATTTTATGATGTGTGAAGATACCAACAGCTATTTTGAAGTAAACAAGAGACATTATGGTAGCCATTGTTGATTTCCTGTTATCTTGTTTTGAAGTCCTGTAATGCTTTTATTCTTTTGTTTTGATTGGTTTTGTTCTGTTTTGTTTTGTTTGATTTTATTGTGTGTGACAGTATGGACAGCTATTTTGAAGAAAATAAGAGACATAATGATAGCCATTGCTGATTTCCTGTTGTCTGGTTTTGAAGTCTTGTGTTGTTAGCATTGTTCTGTTCTGATTTACTTTAATCTGTTTTCTTTTGTTTTATTCTCTTTAAAATAAAAAATATGTTCATAATCTAGGAAGCCTTCCCTTGGAAGATACAGGGAAAAGTAAAGAGTACTGATTAGTAATTACAAAGGCATAAATATTTCTTGAAAGGGAATATCTAAGTAAAATCATCAAAAGTAGACTTAATGAGAGACTAAAATAATTGCAGTACCCAGAGGACATATTGGAGGGATGCAATATTGTGCAGTAGTTAAATTCTAGATGCTAGAGCCCGAGGCTTGGTTCCTGACTCTACACCTGTCTCGCCAGCTGAGTCCCTGAGACAGTTAGCTCACCTCTCTGCTTCAGTTTTCTCACCAAGAAATGAGGAAAACAATAGACTCCACCAGAAAGTAGTATTATTTAAGAGGATATGTTGTTCTCCTGGTAAGAGAAATAGATGAATCCCTCAATAACTCATGAAGCTTCTCAGATGAGGTGTACGTCACTTATTTGCATTCTACTTGCTAATGCCATTCAAGTGTATGAATGGTAACATTATTATACTTTTGTTATAATAATCCTTATCTTTTAGAAGCATATACTGAAATATTTCTCAACTTTTCTTCAAAATGATAATAAGAGAGGTACAGTAGGGGGATATAGGTGGGAATATACAAGGAATATGTATCAGACAAAGTTGTAAATGAGTTCATAATATTGAGGTTGGAATTGTGGGCCCATTTTACTGCTATAGTACTACAAGTATATTTAGGAACATTTTACTATTTTGTCTCATTTTGTTCCTCCTGAAACTCTCCATCTCAGACACAAAAATTAAGAATAACAGTGACAGTTACGAATCTATTTAGAACTGAACAATAATTAAAACATTACATGTCTAAATACCTGAGTTGTTTAAAATGAAGCTTAGGATTATATTGTACAAAATTAAATTAAAAGTATTGTAAATCAAGAAATATTTTTAAGCGGGATCACAAGAAAGTGGGGTAAGATGACAGCTAAGATCCTCCACCAACTGTCTCCCCACAAAGACATGGATTTGAACAGCTAGTCACCCACCAGTTTGCTTTACGGAGCTGAGGAAGCCAGTTGAGAGAGATTATAATGCTTGTTAGGGATATAATTTTAAAATGATGCATTGAAGAAGGCAGGAAGGAACAGCTGCCTACATTACCCTACCTCCAACGCTAAGTAGTGAAGCTTGAAGAAGGACACCTTCCCACTTTGAGAAAGGAGAGGAAATTAAGTCCACATTCTAGACTTTAAACCTAACACCAGGCACACTAGTGAAACCCAAAACTGAGCAGAGTCCCATGGCCCCTGTCCAAAGGTCAGTACGATAAACTGAGCCTCTGGAACCTCTTATCCAGATGCCGAAGGAGTAGCCTCCACCACCACCCTTGACCCCAGGCAGCACAGCATAGAGAAAATCTCCACCTACCAGGGAATGGGCAGGAACATCAGCACAGGAATAGATGTTGCAGAGGACAGATACAAGCTGGCCTCATAAAGAAGGGAACTACACTCACAGCATCTGCCATTCCATCTCTCAAGAGCAATCCTGAACCAAGAGGGACTTCACTTGGAGGGAATGGTAAGTAGGAAGCCCCGCAGCAGTACCCACTCAATCCACAAACATCTGAATCACTGACTGCTAGAGAATCCTGTGGCCTTCACAGGTCCTAAACCCAGTTTGGGTTTCCACTAGATTCTTGCATTGCTGTGTTACCGCCGAGAAAGAGCCAAGCCCATGTCGTGCCCTCCTCACCTTGGCTCTTGTTACACAGCAAACCCCCACCTGTACTATAAAAAAGCCAGGCAGTTGCTTC
The DNA here is from genome assembly GCA_004365215.1 of Cuniculus paca. Lineage (NCBI taxonomy): Eukaryota > Metazoa > Chordata > Mammalia > Rodentia > Cuniculidae > Cuniculus > Cuniculus paca. The sequence goes on along the minus strand of RJWT010052571.1, from coordinate 3,004 downwards.
CAAAAATGCTACCCACCCACTGCTACAAAACATACAAGAGGCCTTACCTGCCTTTCCTCAGCCCTAGGAAGAAACTGCACAGTTCTCCCCGAGCAGCTTGGTCTGCAGAAATTGCTAGGAAGAAGCCAGGCAGCCCTGCCCACCCTTTGCTGCTCCAGATGAAGCTGATGACACCACTCATGCAAACTTGGCCCTGGAAAACCATCCTGGTGGTTTAGCCTGCCAAGTCTTTTGGGAAGCAGCCATGTGGCCCCATTCACCTACCCTCAGTCCTTAAACAGAGCTAAGCATCCTTTCATGATCAACTTGGCCCATCGAAGCAAACAAACCCATCCACTTGTCCACAAATATGGCAATTAGCCAAACAGCTTTCTCTGAGTGACACAGCCAGGCAACACTCGTAGGAAGTAATCTGGCTGCTTCACCAACCTTTCCATGGCAGCAAGAAGCAGTGAACTCAGCCCAGTAAAGTTCCGTGAAGCATATACTTGACCTTGGCCACTCGCTGTCAGCCTCAGGAAGAAGTTGAGCAAACCTCCCTGAGCAGGTTGGTCCCTGGGGACTCCATAAAGCTACCTGAGTAGGCCACAGAGACTGCGAGGTGCCCCAACTGGGAATACTGGTGTAGCACAACCCCCATTCAGCACTCAGACACTGAGAGAAGCCGCCACACTACTACATTCACCTAGGCCCACTAGGGTGACCCACTCTCCAGCAACTCTCAGAAACTGACCGACACCTAATGCCACAGCCAGGTGCACCATGCCTGCAACTGTCAGAGAAGTCATCTCACCTAAGGGCACTGTGCACCAGCTGGAGGTGCCCTGGCAGAACACCTGCAGCTGAGGCCACTGAGACACAGGGATGCCAATATCCACTACAGCTCCAGGCCAATGCTTATGTCCACATGAGCTCACAAAGGAAGAATCTTATGTTGCAGAAGAGTTATTCGCCTTGAATTTGTTCTGTACTCAATGAATACTGTGAATATAAAGATGGAAAGAAAAGAAAGGAACTAATTCCTGGTAGCATAGGACAAAGATGAAGTGATTATGTCATACAATATTGACAATCTAATGAAATCATTAATTGTCTTTTGTGGAAAAATTAGAGAAATGTGAATTACATATTCAAGACTTAATGCACAATCAAATTACTATATTTAGAATGTCAAGTAATGAACCAATTTTAATTTGGAAAGTGTTCTCCAGTAGAAAACTTCACTTCCTCATTATTTAGTCTTTTCAGTTCACATGTTCTGTCAGTTATTAAACACACCAAAGGAATGCTTATCAGTTTTGCAAACAGCAGTGTAAAGGGAAAGACAACAACCCTATGGACATTGGAATCACATTTGAAAAACTAAAGGCAGACGCCAACGTTTGCCATTTCACAATGTTGTTTTCTTTATTAATTAGGTTTATTGGTACATTTCAGTTACACATAATGACTGCATTCATCCTAGGGAATTTGTGCCTCTATATGATATAACTTGATTCTTTTTTATCCCCATTCCCCTACCCACCCTTCAATCCTTCTTCCACTCTTCATTTACAAAAGTTTTGTTTCCATTTTTTCCTTCTTTTCTCATTTTTTCTTTTCCCTTTCTTCCTTTCCCCCTTCCTCCTCCCTAATTCTCCCTCCCATTTGAACATTTTCTACATATTTCACAATACCTCTTATACATTTTGGTTCTTATTTACACTTTTGGTTTCTCACACCAGAGAAACAATGTGGTATTTAAACATGTATGCTTAGTTTGTTTCACTTAAGAGTATGGCCTCAAAGTGCATTCATTTAGCTTGAAATGTCTCAAGTTTATCTTCTTTATGGCAGAGTAGTACTCAATTATGTAAAAAAAAATCTTTATTCATTCATCAGCTAATAGGCATTTGGGCTGCTTCCAAGATTTAGCTATTATAAACAGTGTTGCTATAAATATGGGTGTGTATATATAGCTGTGGTATGTGGTTTAAATTCTTCGAGAAGATACCAAGAAGAATATCTGGGTTGAATATAACCTATAGTCCTAATTTTTTTAGAAATTTCCACACTGGTTGTCACAGTGGCTGCACCAGTGTACACTCCCAGCAACAGTGGAGAAGGGTTCCTTTTTCACCAAAGCCCCGCCAGCATTTGTTATTGGTTGATTTCTTGATGGCAGCCATTCTTTCTGGAGTGAGATGGAATTTCAACTTTGTTTTAATTTGCATTTCTCAAGTGACCAATGATGTTGAACACTTTTTCCATGCATTTATTTGCCATTATATACTTCTTTACCTGAGAAGAGAGTATTCATTTCAGATGCCCATTTTTGGATTGGGTCTTTAAATCTGGGGGGGTCCGATTTTTTTTTTTAGTTCTTTATATATTCTAGACAGTAGTCCTTTGTCTGAGGAACAGCTGGCAAATTTTGTCCTCACACTGTCAGCTGTTGCCTCATTCTGTTGGTGGTTTTGCTTACTATGCAAAAGCTTTTTAATAAGATGCTGTCCCAGTTGATTCTTTTCAATAGTTCCTGCATGATCAGTGTTTTCTTCATAAAGTCTTTGATAAAAGTCATCTATGACAAACAAACAACCAACATTGTACTAAATGGACAAAACTGAAAGCTTTCACTCTAAAGTCAGGAACAAGACAAAAATGTCCACTGTCACCACTATTACTTCATACAGTTCTAGAGACATTAGCTAGTGCAATTAGGCAAGACAAAGAAATAGAAGGAATAAGGACAGGAAACAAAGAAGTTAAATTATCATTATTTGCAGATGATATGATACTCTACATAGAAGACTGCAAAATCTCCACTGAAAGACTTTTACATTTAATAACAAAATTCAGCACTGTAGTTGGATACAAAGTCAATACTTAAAAATCAATAGCTTTCCTGCACATGAATAACAAACTTACTGAGACACAAATTAGGTAAACAACACCTTTCACAATAGCATTCAAAAAAATAAAATACAGGAATTAATCGAATGAAGGAAGACCTCTACACTGA
>RJWT010052570.1:0-10554 GCA_004365215.1 Cuniculus paca | reverse complement strand
TTTTTGTGTGTTTTTAAAGGTACTGAGGTTTTATTACTCGATATATTCACCGATATAGTAAAAGTCAATACTCGACATTAAATGTCTACTATATACATTTCTTCGCACAGGTACTTTAAACATATCATCACAGTTTGCCTCCCATTCATTCTTTGTCTGTTGGATTGTCTTCTCTGTATAACCTTACATATTACCTCTTTTTATTGTTTTTAATGCCATTTTTCTCTCTTCCGTAACTCCTGGATATCTACTGTTGAACTCTTGGTCTGTTTCAAATTACAGCCAGCATTCCTTTATCCCCAATCTACTTTTCATGTTTTCTTTACCTTTTCATATTTTCTTCAGCCCTCTCGAGTGCATGATTTTCTTTCCGGAGTGGCTGTTTTCTCTGCCACATGCAGCCTTCTGCATAGGGTAAATTTCCTCTTACTTCCTGTTACACTTTTCAGACTGCTCTCCTAGTGGCAGATTTTATTTTTCACTGTGGGAGCCATGGAGCTGTCATTCCGCATTGTCCTACAATGTTGACACCTTCCTCATCGTTCTGTGGGATCCATGCCCCTACATACGATGACATTCAGTTTAGTCAGCTTGTGACTAGTCCAGAAATGACAGTGTGTAATGCCATCCTAGCATAGAAGGTAGTACAGTTTCTCCCCAAGTTTCTTGTAAGAGTTATTCTTGAAATCGAGTCAGTGTCCTGAAGAAGTCAAGTGACCACAGTGCAAAGCTACATGCATGTGATCAGTGTTACAGCCCTGCTAACAACTAAAAATAACCCCCAGACACCCCAGTGAAATTCACCAAACTGCAGTCTTCATGCTTTGAGCTGCCTCACCTGAAACAAAGTTCACCACAAATTAGGTTTTACCATATTTGTCAAAATTGAAGATTTATGTACAAAATGTCTGACTTCAGTTGTTTTGATCAACTGAATTTTGGGAAATTTCTTATGTCCTATTAATAATGGGATGCTCCTGATTATTAATATTTTTTTTTGAGATACGGTCTTACTATGTAGTTCAGGCTAGCTTTGAACTCACTATGTAACCCAGGCTGGCCTTCAACTCACAACAATCCTCCCGCCTCAGCCTTCTGAGTGCTAGGATTACAGGTGTGCACCACCTTGCCGGGCTCCAATTTCCTTCTTAAAACTCATCATCAAATAACATGCCATCAAACTACGCCAACAAGCAGTTCACTTCCTTGAGACTCTCTGGCACTCCTTGAAGATTTTAGTTTTTGGCATATTGTTATTTTCAGAATCGTTCCTACAATAATTAAAATACCCAGGTATATAAAATTTTCAAGACACAGTCCCCTGACCTCATCTTCAATAATAACCATTTTACCTTCCTCAGCTAATAGTTCACATAATCAAATAGTAAGTCACATAATCAAATAGTAAGTCACATAATCAAATCAAATTTTGTGATTATTAATAGGTGCAAACACCATGATCTCAATTTCAAATAACCCATTCTTCAACTTCCACCTACTTATAACCACACCTTACTTTCTCTAGTGTCTAGCCTCCACCAACTTCCCAGCTCCACCAATTCCTGAAATCCATGGTCCTGCCATCTCATTACTGTCCTTTTCCACACTAATGGATTTATTAAACATATTCAACTCCTTTTTTGAATTTCTCACCTTATCATTTAATGTCCCAACCCAATTCAATCTAACGCTTCATCTTTTCTTGTATTTGCAATCTAAATGTAGCTGTAAAAACAAGTCATGTTGATTGATATCACTTCAATTAAATTCAAATAAATTTTTAATGATTTCCAGTAACATAACACATTTTCATACACATAACCTTCCTTTCTCTAGGAAACAGTTTCATACCTCTCTGCTTACATTTTTATTACACTCTTTGCCAATTCTTTCTTTACTTACTGCTGTTTGAGAGAGGCAGTTCCAAGTTCCCATAGCTATACCTGTCCATACCTGCATTTGGCTTAAATCTTCCACTTTCTTCTATTAATATGCATGAACTATCATGTATCAATCTAAGACCAAACCACTGAAAAAACTATCACACAGTCACAAGACTAATTTTGCATTCTCTTCAATTCCAATGATATATATATATATATATATATCTTTTCATCAGTATCACTCTGTTTTGATCATAGTGGCTGTAAAATCTTTATTCAAGACATAAATCCTCTATATTGTCCTTTGTTTTAAAGAAAATTGATTTGGTTCATTGAATCCACTTACAATTTCATGTGAATTTTAGAACAAGTGTGTCAATTTTACAGATAGTTTACTGAATTTTTAGGTGGGACTGCATTATGCCTACAGATAAATCTCAGAACTCTACATATCTTAATATGAGTTCTCCAGTTTATTAACAAAATACATCTTTCAGTCTGTTATCTCACAAAAATATTCTTTATCATAGACAAGGTCTTACACATCTTTTGTCAATGTTTATCTAAGTATTTTGTTTTCTTAAGAAAATGTTTAAATTTATTGTCTTCCAGTCATTTACAGATAGTATACACAAATATAATCTAATTTGGTGTATTATTCCCATACAGGTAAATTTGTAATAATTTTATCTGTTAACTTGAAATGACTAAGTGATACCCATCTAGCAACAAACATGGTGTCTGAATGTGCTCATTAGGATGTTTCCAAAAGATATTAGTATTTCAACCAATAGAGTGATTGATGATGCTCACGTTCACCAATGGTGGTAGATATCATTCAATCCACTGAAGGTGTGAATAGAATAAAAATTAAGATAAAGGGCAAATTTAATTTCTCCTTTGGAGCTGAGACATATCTTGCCCTACTGCTGGATGTCACAGTTCCTCATTTTTGGCCTTCAGACTTGGGCTTAACTATGCCTCTGGTATTCCTTACCCTCTCACTTGTGGAAAGTGGATTGTGGAGCCTAACCTTCATAATCAGGTGAGCTAATCCAATGCATGCACACAAACCTATATGCATACATATATACACACTCTCTATGGGTTCTGTTTCTCTGGAGAACCTTGACTAATAAACTAGTTAAAGTCAAGTATTAAATTTAATAGTTGCTTTGTAAATTCTATGCTATCTACAAAAGGGACAATTATGTTTTTCCTTTCAAGTCTACTAGCCTTTTTATTTATTTATTTTGCCTATTATAATGGTTTAAAGATCCAGGAAAATATTGAATAGAAGAGGTATTATTGATTTCAAATTCAATTATATTTTTCCAGAAGATAGTATAGATTCAATATTTTAAAATTATTGAGACTTATTTACCATTAACTTAATACATGATCTATCTTGGTTTTCACTTGTAGAGAATGTCTATCGTATTGTTAGAGTTGAATTCTATACAATAGGGCTAGTTGCTTTATAGCACTTTACAATCACAGTGTTCAAGTCTTCTAGCTTGGCACTAATTTCTTATATATTTATATTTATTACTCAGGTAATTGTGTTAGATTTACCTTTGGTGATTATATATTTATCTACTTTCTGATTAGTTCTATCAAAATTTCCTTTCTATACTTAGAAGGTTTCTTTTTATAAACATATTTATGACTATTATGACTGTCCAAGGATTTAACAACTTTATCATTTTGCAAAATAAGTCTTTAGTTTTACTAATATTCCTAGTCTTGTAGTCTATTTTTAATGCAGTATTAATAATGGCCAGTATGGCCTTCTAATGCTTCCTTTTCATGTAGTATATCCTGAATAATCTTTTCATTTTCAAACTATCAAGTCTTTTCATCATTAATACTTGTTTTTTGTAAACAAAATGGAATTAATTTTTTTCTGAATAATCTTTGTAACAATAAAGTATATTTTGCTTTTTCAACTGTACATTAATAGTCTGTACATATTAACTGGAGTTAAGCCAATTAGTGTTCAATGAATTTATTGATTCAATTGAATTTTTAATCTACTACTGTTTTATCTGTTTATGTTTTTTATAACTACTTCCTCTTTTCTACCTTACTGTACATTATTGAATTTTTTTAGTATTCAGCTTTACCTATTTGTTGGCATTTTGTAGTTTGCATTTTAGCTACCAATTAGAATTAATACTATATTATTTTTCATATTGAAAAACATTTTTTCTTTACCTCATATTTATTCACATTGTTGCTGTGATTTGCTGCTCACGATGAAAGAAAAGTGTAGATTTTTCTGAATAAATTTTTTAAAGTATAAAATATTCTTTAAAAACACATACTGGAAGATGGATTTTAAGTTTCAAAATATCCAGTCACAAATTTAAGTGATAGCTAATTTCTAGTATTATAAGTAAGGCAAAGTATAGGGCATTTCACATTACCTTAAGGAAAGAAATTCACATGTCTTGAATTCCGATTTATCCTTTTTTATTTCTTCTCATAGAATTCAGATAATTTTCAAATGTCGTATGTAACTTTTTTTATAATACATAAAGTAACGAACACCAAATCACCAATTTATCAGCTTTTATGTTTCATCTGACCATATTTGGGTTTGTTTGAAAAACCTGGGTTTGCACTCACATTATGCATACACATATTTATGTATTTCCATATTTATGTTTCAAATCTAGTACTTTAAACAATATCTCAACATAGCAGAAACACAGAAGGAATCTTTATTTTAAACTACCCTTGTTGTCTACAAGAGTTGCTCAGATTACCAGGTATAGGCATACAGAATTGGTCCAGTCCTATGAATGGTAACTGTTTTGTTCTAAGAACTAATAAAATTAGTAGTACAATCATCAGTCTTATAACTCTTGAAGACAACTATGCGAAATAACAACCTTTGGTATCTTCCCATCACCTAGCTTAGAAAGCCTAAAATTGTTATTGTTTTGGGCTCTTTATTACTGTTACTCATCTGTCTTTATTGTTTTTTGTTTTTCTTGTAGTTTGTTCTGCTATTGCCTCTAGCATAGAAAGGATCGATGTACAAGTACACACTTATACATGCTTAGAACTACTCCTAAGGAGCTTACAAGAGCAGATTTTATTAAATATCAAAATATGAACAGCTACATTGAAGAAAATGAGACATTATGGTAGGCATAGCTGATTTCTTATCTTCAGGTTCTAATTGTCAATAATGCTTTTATTCTCTGATTTGATTAGTTTAAGTCTGTTTTCTACTATTTGATTGCAATATGTGAGAGGATATGAACAGCTTTTTTGAAGAAAACAGAGGACATTAAGGTAGCCATTGTTGATTTCTTATTGTCTGATTTGAAGGCCTGTAATGCTTTCACTCTTTTGTTTTAACTGGTTTTATATTATTTTGTTTTGCTTGAGTTTATTGTGCATGAATGTATGAACAACTATTTTGAAGAAAACAAGAGACACTAGGGTAGCCATTGATAATCTCCTGTTGTTATGTTTTGAAAACCTGTATTGCTTGCAGTGTTCTGTCCTGATCTGCTTTGTTGTGTTTCACTGTTTTGTTTTATTCTCTTTAAAATAAAAAATATAAAATAAAATAAAATAAACCACCCTTGATTGCCCCACATAAAGGAGCTCTATCATGGTGCACTCCCATTAAACACAGAAGACAGGAAGGGTCCCTGCAAGCCCTTTCAATAGGTGCATTGGGGAAACAACTGAAGAGAGTTTGCTCGTTTTTCACTCATCCTCTAGAACCTAGTATACTTTCTTCCATCATTTACCTTTATTTTGTGTGTCTATCTCTAAATTTCCATCAAAATGGAAGAAAGTTCACTTGTGAAGTGAGCATTATAGAAAACCCACCCGTGCGAGTCAGTGTTGCGATAGTTGGCCCAGTAGGAAAGCCGAAGTACACATTTTCCTGCCTCTCCCTGTGTGATCCAGCTCTAGGCACCTGAGGTAGCAAGTTAAAAAGTACCAGCCAGCCTCAGCCTTTCAGCCCGCAGAGAGGGGTCTCCTCAGCACTACCGCAGCCACAGCCTGATTCTCGGAGCTCTGATTCCGAAATCACTCTGCAACCTAGCACTTCTGTTCATTTCATAGCTCATGGTTCATCTAACAACTTTTCAGTCAACAAACATAACTTTCAAAAACACATTTTTGGAACGTAAAGCACCGGAAAAAGGTCTTGAGCTTCAATATTGATTAAACCAAGGTAGGGATGTGGGAAAGGTTGAGACCACACCTATCTTCCAACGAGGTTCTGTGTCTTTTGTGTCCTATTTCTTTGAAAATATTACAGGATGGTGATTTTTCTGATTCCTCTCTCACTGCTGGATTCTTCTAGGTGACTGATCATTGTAAATGAACTATGCAAATAGACATATTTTCAATAGCTGCACTGGACCTTCCCAGAGTCCATAACCTGTCTTGCCTTTCTCATCATTTTTATTTGTCTTTCACAAGAGCAAGCAAAAGACCACTCAGGACTGAAATATAATTAAAAGAACAATTCTGGCCCTTCTCTAAACCTGTCTGCCTTCACAATTAGCCATCATGAGCACTGAGATTTGCAAGCTAATTGTTTAATAACATATGGTCTGAGCTCTGTGGTCATTAGTGAAGGATGAAGTCTCTCAAGCTCACTCGGTATTTAGATTACAGAGACCTCTGTGTGTCCTTAAAGCAAAGCTACCAATGACATAGATTTTTACTGTAGAAGTTGAAATGATTCCATATCACTTATGGAAGTCAAATAAGTTGTTTCATAGTTCATATTTAATCTTAAATCACTCACAATAATGTGATACCATAGGAATAGAGAGTTGATGTATCAAGGGAGTTTAAAAAACATAATTAAAATAAAAAGAGGCAAAAGACAGAAGGATATCATTAAGTGACTGATAATTTAGGGTCATTAAAAAGCTTAACTGTTTCATGCATTATATTCTCTATTCTCTTAATATTTAGTCACATAGCATTACTGGTTAAATTAATGAAATATATACATAAATATATGTATATATATAACCAATAGATATCTAAATTTAATATATGATTTAATATGCAATATTTAATATGATATATTGTATTACATATTTCCAGAAACTTATGAAAGTGGTACGTATTGCACACAATTTTTAAGTATTTTCATTTTTGGTACTTTTTTTTGTTCTTAATGCTGACATAGTTTTTGGCATTAACGTATGAAAAATATACATTGATTAATAAGGACAGCTTTTGAGAGAAAGAAAATTTCTGTTTGTGCAAAAGGATGAGAAGCATTTTATAATAAAACATACAAGAAAAATTATTAAACTGCATTCACAAACCTGACGTACTGCTAATGTTTTTAAGAAATTGTTCAGATACAAGCAACCAGGTACTACCAATGCACAACATAGACTTACTCATAAGGAAAATTACATACCATCAAGTATGTATACTTATTGTATGTCAATTTTTTTAAAAGTATGTTCCAAAATTTTTAGAATGTGTAGATTCTTCTCAATTTTTTAAATCACAGTTTGCTTTTTCTAGTAAAAGAAAACTACTACTGAATGAGAGATGTGACTATATCACATACTTCATGGCAGTTTCAGGTTCAGCATATTCCCTTTCCCTGTTTAAAAAAAGAAAGAAAGGTAGAAATGTCAAGTATTGTACTTGCAGCATACCAGTGATGATTATTAACTCAGGTAAACAAAAACTCTTTGAAAATTTAGATGTAAATATGAAACCATAAAATGCAGAATTGAAACAATTAACCACAGGCAATATGTGGTCTCTCCTTTTATACAAAGTTGTAAGCACAAGCCAAACTCTTCTTAATGTCCAAGTTGCTTCCACTGCACTTTTTCTTTCACCGTATTGTACATTGGCCATAATAATCAAGTAATCAAGTCATATAAATGGAACTTAGTATAGAATTTAGAGTAAGTATGAAAAAGTATGAATAAAATTTTGAAAAAGATAAAAGACTTCAAAATCACTGAGTGAGGGAAAAAATATCTAGGAATCAAGCCAAGAAAGTACAAAGGTATTGTGCTTTCTGTACCTATCCAGAAACAACTAGGTAAATAAACGTATTTCTTTCAAATTGTTCAAACGTACTATCATTTATCTGTTTCATCTTCATACTCAAACATATATTCCTATACTATTTGTAATATGTACATATACACACTACTTTTACTCAGTTTTTGTATCATGTCTGCATTCTGTCTCTCTAAACTATAATTTCCTAGATGACTAGAGCTGTTATATATATGTATTAGAATCAATGAAAACTCAGCTATATTAGTCACATGAAGCATTCTGAAACTACCTACAGAAAAGGAAATTAATATTTGTAGGTGTGTATATAGTCCATTTGCTGATTTTTATAAGCTCTAAAATTTTAATATGTAGAAATTTTAAATAAAATCCTGGTAATTGTCCATATCAGTAAAGAAAATTTTAGAGTACTCACACCAACATTTTCCTAAGAAACAGAACAGAGTGTATAGCATCTAAAACTCTGAGTGCTGCTTCTACAACGAAAGCAGTGCCTATTGAATTTGGTGGGGGAATCTTTTGTAAGTATCTAATTCTTCAGAGAAAAACCTGGTCTATTCATGATACATATTATCAAAACATTAAATCATTTGGTGAGTCAGTGTGTTAATTTTTTCCTTTCTCAGAAAATATGAAAAAAAAAAGAAAATATGACATGCTATATCATCTGCTAATTTTCAAGTATCATCCAATGGTATATATACATGGCCTTAAAGAAAGCCTGTATTTAAAGGTAGTAGGAGATACTTTTAAAGCTTATAATTTTTTTCAAATTTCTATCTATTGGAAGAGAACTAATTAGATATAGCTTGAAGTTGCTATACTAATGGAGTGGCATTTGGCAGAAAGTGCTATGATTTATTTTAAGCAATGCTTGTATGACTATGGCTATAAAAAAGAAACAATTGAATACAATTTCATTCATTCATTCATTCATTCATCCACAAGTCTGTGATGACTTTATACCAGAACTGTGAAATGGTAATAATATGGTTTAAAAAGATAATTTTTATCATGATCCTAATATCTAGCTTTTCATATATTACACTGGAACATTTTCATACAATATATGCTTTTCCTGTCTGTAACGGTTATCAATCCGTTTGCTACAAATCTCCTCCTGCTCCTAAACTGTACAGACACACATCTGTGGCCCATTTAAGTAACCTACTGCACCCATCGGATCCATTGGAAAAAGTATTTACTGTACTCTAAAGAGCAGTGATTTTTGCCTCAAAGTGTTCACATTTAAACAAACAGACTTTCTCCAATGAAAAATGGAAAGAAATAAAAATACAAGGACCTTACTAAAAACATACAAACTCATCATTTTTTCAAAGAAAAGTCCCTCAGTATGAATAAACCATGAATATATTGATCTAGGAAAAGTAAAAGAACAATCAAAGCTACAGCTTTTCAAATTTCTTCATCTCTGTACTTTAAAAAAAATACCAGGGGATTTTGCAAAATCTGCTATTTTGGGTCTTTATTTTAGTCACCAAAGACTTTCATGATTTATAGTAGTTCTTAGATCTTGTTGATAGTAGCTGCCTACACTCCTAGGCACTGATGACAAAGAGATGAGCAAGACTTCCTCTAACTGACTACCGGTTACTTGGGTACACTATGGTTGGAATTTGTTTCTTTATATAAAGTGGTATAATAATACTGTATCATTTTATGGCTTAAGTGAATCCTGTCAATATTTAACCCAATACATGACACATAATAAGTATTCAATCAGCAATATGTATTTTATTTTTCATTTATCAAATGTTATCTGGGATCAGAAAGGTTGTCCGAATTTGGAGAACTTGGAAAATGAAGCAAACATGAACAATGTGACACAGACATAAAGTGAGAAGACTGTCACTGGCACAGTCATAAGAGGGCATATGGCTAACACCACAGGAATATGTGGAGTGCTACAAATAGAAAGGACAACAAGGCAAGAGTATTCAAGCTCAAATATGTCAGGGTTTAGTGCCTTTTTACAGTGACTACAATTAAATTGCAAAAGAGGCAAAAATATTAAAAAATGAACCTGTGTTTAGTTTAATTTCATAGAATTTTGATGGTTTCACAATAATGTTATTTCCTTTGTCTTAAATGACAGAAGTTTACTATACTAAATAGAATCTGCAATAAGACTAGTTAATAGAACAGTCTTTCTCTCTTTAGTATATTTTTATTGTTTGCTAAAGTAAATATATCAGAAGTCCCAAATTAGTTTGGAAAACAAGATTAGCCTGAGCTCTGATATCAATTTAAGGTCAACAAAATGCCATAAAAGCCACACTCTGCATATGTGTAGATCACATCATCCAAACACCAATAGTATGAAATGATTGCAATTATTTTACTGACACATTTCCACTTTCTTAGAAAGCTGAATCCTCATATTCATTGTTTTGGTTATTTTTTCTATCCCTATGACAAAATACCCAACAGTCACAACTTCATTTTTGCTCACAGTTTCAGTCCATGTTTGGCTGGTTCCAAGTTAGAAACAAAATGGCAGAAGGGCGTGGCAGTGGAAAAGGTGCTCACCCAGTGACAGACAGGAAGCAGAGAGAGAAAGGAAGAGCCACGGACAAGAATATACTCTTCCGGGTCACATCCC
>RJWT010052569.1:0-10540 GCA_004365215.1 Cuniculus paca | reverse complement strand
TACTGCCTGCAGCCTCATTTTCTGGACACTACATTTTCCTGGCATATCTAACCTTCCGAGGTCTCTATTGCAGCTTCAGCCTCACTCTCAGAGCTCCATTCATCACCCTGTCAACATTTGCTTATAGAAATTCTGCCAGGTTTTCCACTGAAATCTCCATAAATACCTCCATGATCCAATAACCCTTGCATCAGACACATTCCTGCAAAGGCAGCATCATGTAGGCAACACCGAAGTCTGGTGGAACAAGATACCCAAGGTTACGGGGCCACAGCCACAGTGGCCTCTGAGAGCTTTGCCTGCCAAGGCAATCTGGTTGAGGAAGACACTCCAAGGCTGTCTTCTCAAAAACCTTGTCCTGGAAAGTTTGGAAATGAATTGATATTTCTTCATCTCTGAGCCTCCTAGTGTGGTTTTTCCAATTCCCTCAGTGCCTCATTCCTATTATCCAGGTGCAAACCATTTGGCTTATTTTTTAAGATGCTTCTCTGTTTATCAACTGTACTTTTTGGCTGCATATTTATATCTACCTCTTTTCTAGCCAAACTGCAAGTTTTCCAAATCTTTCTGTCCTGTATCCCTTTGCTCTGAATTCTCACAGGAAATTGGCTAACAGTAGCCAGTAATACCCATGCTGAAACCTCAATGTTGTGCTGCCTGGAAATTTCCACTGCCAAAGAAATTCACTCAGTTTCGTTGCCATCATGCAGCACACTTGGCCTCTAGTCTAGATTTCCACAGGATTCTTGTTTCCAACTGAAACCTCAGGAGCACAACCTTACCATCTATGTTCCTACCGGCATTCTGGTCTTTTGAACCCTCACCAGAATCACCAGTTAAACTCCATTTATGACATTCTAGGCTTTTTCTATCCTTCACAAAACTTTTCCAAATTCTTCTTGCACACCAGTCCCAAAAAGGTAATTCTGTAGGCAAACGGAGACTTTTTAATTTGAATCCAGTTTTAAATGACACTTGAGTCCATGATTTGTCACTGAGCAATATCACGGTTTTCAAAACATCTGATGAATTTCTTTTACAAAGTCAGAAAACTTTTTAAATCAGACAAGCTACTTCACCAACTTTTTTTTTTCTTTTGGGACTGTTTATAAATGATGAATCTCTCAGAAAGACTAGGCAAAAGCTTATCACTACTCCACATTTAACAGAATGAGATTCTCAAAACATGTCTATTTATTGAAAACCTGTATCAATTCTTTATCATGCCTGTAGAGGTTTTATTATCTATGAGGCAAAAGAGCTCCATCGCTTGCCTCTGGCTCGTTGGTCAAGTTCCAAGCATCCTTCCCTAAATGATATCCCTATCTGAGAAAGCACAAAGACCCAAAGACATTGCAAATGCCACTTCTGTGATAGATTTCTTAGCTCTCTCTGGTAAAATGAAGCATTTCTGCTTCTATACTTGCTAAGCATTTAGTCTATCTCCATCAGAGCATGTGCTACAGACCATCCTGAACAATGTACAAATGAATCATATTCTACACTCAACCATACCAGGACTGTCTTTTAGTTTTCAATAGATGTTTGAGCATGAAAATTCATATTCTAATATTGCATTTTTCTAAAACATGTCACAAAAACTGTTGCAATTTTTTATTCATGAATCTCACCAAATTTTACACACACATATGCACACACACATGTATGTGTGTGTACTATAGTCTTTAGATTTAGAAACAAAAAATACCAAAGATTAGTCCCAAGCAACTTATCATAAGTATAAAATCAAAAAGTGCTTGAAAAGAGCCTCTGTGTAAACATTTCAGAGAACTCTAATAACTGAAAAACATGAAATTAAGTTTCAGTCTTTTGGAAACTAATTTTGTGAATAATTTCATTATGATAGCCTAAAACTATGATTATGAATGAGGAACTACTTTGGAAACTAATAGTTTAGTGGCTAAAACAAAAAAGCGATTAGTTTTACTTAGTCAAATAAAATATATGGGACCACTATACCATTTACATTCAGAATAAGTATTAGGCTCTTGAAAACTGAAAATTATATAAATCCTGTAAAATCTGAAATAAAAAGAAAATGAAAGACTACTTAGCAAAAACCGACTCAATACTTTTTTCTTAAAGGAAAACATATCAGCTTTGCAAAAGACTAAAAACTGCTGTTTTCTGAAGAATCCTATGAATCATTCAGTCTTATTGAAGTGAACAATTACTAATTACATAAATATAGCATTCTTATATATAGGCATACGTATTTGTGTGTGTTGGCTTTTGCATTTTTGTGGCATCAATGTAACTAGAGCTTTAAACTTTGTTATATTAAAAAATAAATCTTTCGTGATCTCAGCTAGTTTCTTTTCTGCCCAGAGCTGTGAAATACAGGGATGAAAGCAGACAAAATTAGATATTCCAGGAATTAAAGATTCACTGTAGTACTGCATAGTTAGAAAATTTTAATCTAGTTTGACAATGCTCTTAAAAGATCTTGAGGAACTGTTTCATGCCTAACCATTGTCTAAGCTAGAGAAATTTCAGATTAAAAGAAGACCTCAACTACCATAGGTGCAACTCTCTCTCTCAGGAGAGAGTTCATTTTTGCCTTAGTGATATATATTCGTGCCAGTAGGGGCTGTGTGTTTTTGTGTGGGCATGTGTATAATTAAAGTGTTATGTGCTCAGTTATTGCAGTTATTGTCCATAGCTAAGAAAAGAGTGATGCATAAGTCAAGAAGTGCATGAATACAATGTCCCTATTAGGTCTGTACCTGAAGCAGAAGAGCAACAGGCAGTAGAAAGGAAGGTAGGGTGAGGTGACTGAGTGCTTTCCTATGATCTCTATATATCCTGTCTGTGAAGAATGCATGAGGTCATATTTCTTATCTACATAAATAAACATTTTATTTAACACCAGGAGCAACGCTAACTATAGTAGTCAAAATAATGAGCCCATAAAGACGTCCACGTCCCAAACCTGAAACCTAAACATATGCTACCTTACATAGCAACAAAAGGACTTTGCCAGTGTGGATAGTTAAAATCATAAAATGGAGATCACCCTAGACTGTTGCGTGGGCCCTGGGTTATCATCAGGGAAATGGAAGCAATAAAACTGGAGGAGGGGATATGACAATGGAAGGCCAAATTAGAGTATGTACATAGCCACAAACCAAGGAATATGGGTCACCTCCTGAAGGAGGACCTAGAGTAACAAATTGTCCCTTAAAGCCTCTAAAAAGAGTGCAGCTTTACTGATTCTCATTTTAGTCTCATAAGACCCATTTTAGAATTAAGACTCTCAGAACTGTAGGAAAGTAACATTTTGTTGTGTTAAGCCACTAATTTTGTGATAATTTGTCACAGCTTCTATAGAAAACTAATAGTGTCTGTTGATTTTTGTTTCTAATGCTTTTTTTTAATTTTAAAAAGCAAAACAGAGAAAAGGATAGAAATCATACAGAATTTCAAAACAAAACAAAACAACAGTAAGAAATCAACCTAGTTAATACATCCCCTATTGTTATCTTAGAAGTAGTTGTTCAGGTTACAAGATCTAGGCATAAAAAATATTAAATAATCAAACAGTGACAGCACAAACTTTTTGATTAATTAGCAGAGATTAGTAATATAGTTATCTATCTTGCACACATACACATACAAACAGTTATATGTGTAAACCTATATACATACAATCTTTTCCTTTCTTCCATTTCTCCTTTCCCCTATCTAATGCTTTTCTCATTCTGCATGTATTTTTTTCTTACATGGAATGATCTTTTCTAGTGTCCTATTTTATATCATAAATGTAGAAAATATTCGTAAATTAGTATGATGGTATGTTCTTATACATCAGCAAATTTCCTTCAAAATACAAAACTCAAAAAAATTTAAGGTCTTAGTTTAAAGTGGTCATTCAGGAAGAGCTGAATCCAAATTCCTATGTATTTGCAGTACGTTTCTCATCCCATATCAACTCCCATCTTCCACTTCCATATGTCAAGTTACTATGCAAAAAATTCAGATGCTCTAGCAGATGCAATGCATAGCAAAGGGATGTGGTAGCTTACTAACTCTGGAAAGGACTGGGGTTGTACAAGGCTATGTGGAGCCTCTGCCAGAGAAACCAACAGCTATTCAGAGATTTCCATCAGCCTTATGGAGCCAACCAGGAAGCTGCCACAAATTCTCCTTAAGCAGCATGAAACATGACTGTAATAAAATAGAAAACTAAGAAGTTTAGCATGCCCTTTAGAGGACTGGAAGGAAAAATAGTGTACCAAAGCAATCTTCAGTCCAGTGAATTTTGTTCTAATGAGAAATCAAATTGGTTACTATCTCTTTATCTTGGAACATGAGCTATAACTTGATAAAGTAGTTGCCTACTTAATGTCCACTCAATCCTTAAAGGATTCTATCCAGTATTTTCAGTAACTCTGATATATGTAGGCAGAGTTGCAGGGACAGGTTAGGGTACTATTAGTTAGATAAAAAGTTGTTCTGCAAACCCTGTGCTTGTATTCATCTTGGATTTAACCCCCAATTTGCCTACTCATCAGTCAATCATGACAGAAAATCCTATACCACAGAAATAATGGCAATACTCTTTATTCATATGTTTCCCCAGGTAAATGCAGGCACTATTCTTAGTATGATGGCCACTGATGATTTCTCCATAAGGAAAGGGGTTAAAAGAAAAGTAAACTGAAAGACCATTATGACTTGTGTCTAGATACCCCGCTAAAGCCTCAAGCGGTTATAGGTGTGGTTTTTTCAGAGGTGCCTGGATCTAGAGCATGTAAATCTGTGATCAAAGGTGTGTGATTACTACATTAGTCCACTGAGTAGTTTGGCATAGTTTTGCTTGTGGATAATGAGAAGACTCACCCTGGATGTGAGTCTACTCACCCTTAGGGCAGGTATCTTGGATACAATGTAAAAAGGGCTACTGTTCTCACTTGCTTGCTGCAAATGCTGCCTCCTGCCTCCCACATCATGAACTGTTTTTGCTTCTCTGTAATGTCCCTGTGCCATGCCACCCTGCCTTGGAGCCAACCAATTACGGACTGAAACCTCTATGAACTGTGAGCTACAATAAATCTTTCCTTCTTTAATTTTGGATGTCACGTATTTTGTCCTGACAAAGAGAAAAGTAAGACAAAGGCTAACTGGAATTTAATTGTCAAATTAATAGCTACATTTTTTCCCATCTCCCTTCTTCAAAAGGAGGTTCTTCCACTGAGAATTTTAACTTTGGGGAAGAGAGGATATTATAATGCAGGTCAAAATGGTACTTTCTGATAGTCAACAGTAGTCCTTATGAGTTAAAACAACAAAAACAGCATATCAATGGATTGACTGTGGGATACTGTTCCAGTGGACAGAAATTCTGGGTAATTTACAACTGATTATGTACTTTGAGATAGCTTAATCTATTACAGAAGACTTAATTATTTCAACAACTAAAAGCTATCACTACAGTTCTGTCATCTTCCAGGTACTCTGTTCACTGGAGATCAGACATAATCTAGACATAGACCTTCACAGTGTTTGGGTCCTGGTTCCATCTTTGAGGAATTGGGTGACTGAGAAATTTCTAGTGTCACTTTCTCATTTATAAATTGAAGCTATTAAACCTCATCATCTAATTAGGTTGGTGAAAACAATAGTTTCCACTGAGAACTTTGATTCAAGTGGGAAGATAAACAAGGACACTGATGCCTTAATGCTGCAAGAAAGATATCGGCAGGCATGCGGAAGCACAGGAGGCTTAGCTGAAAGGCTACGTGGTCAGTAATTTATAGGAGATGACAAAAGGGCCTGCAATCCAGGTGGGATCCTGATTTAGAAGATTTAAGAATTAAGCATCCTTTGTGCTCATTTAGTCAAACAGTTCCTAAATGAACATCTCACCTATTCAGCCTTAAAGTACACATTGACCTTCCACAATGATCTTTTTCATTTGAGAGTGAGTTGAAACTATCAAAGTAATACACATTCATCCACTTATTCATTTATTAATTTAGCTCCTATTTGGATGGGGGAAGTTGCAAACCCTGGTCAAGGGTAAAGACTCTGTTCAAATACTGTTGCCAAGTCAGGAATTTACATGCTTTTGACTTTCAGGGGCTGAGTTTGATTAAATCGATTAGCATTGGTTCTTTTCTCATTTGTCCATTTCTCATAAATCTACCAATATAGACTCAATGTCACTCAAAATATATTTCAAACAATGAAGTTGGACAAACTTAAATAAAGAAATTAAAAAATAATTCTTATTTTTGTAGTAAAATTACAATTTATTTATGAAAGTTATATTACCCTGAGGTTTGCTATTTGGCTGCCTTTCATTAGAGATTTTATTAGATATCATAATTCAATCTCTAGTTGTGTGCCTACAATATCAAATAAGACATTTACTGAAAGATTATCAGTTTATAGTACATCCATGAAGCATCTTCCTTACCAAATTGCCTGGGCCTTTTGTATAACTTGGATGATATTTGGAGCTTATAACAATAGAGATTTTTTTACAGCTTTTCCTGAATCCTAAATCCTTATATTCACATAATGATTACATTAAGAGCAGCTTCCTCCCTCTGCCCAAGTCCGTTGTTCTCATTTTCTTACAGTGCATCTCCCAAGAGTAAGTTTCTGCAAGTGACTTTACATCTCAAAGTCTGTTTCTGAAGAGTTCAACCCTAACATGCTTACGTCAATCAAAATGGTCCCCTGGGGAAGCTTTATACAAATTTTAATCAGTCTATCCTTGTTTGTAACCTATTGGAATTCCTTTTGAATGCTTTTGGAATGAGAAACACATTGAGAGAGATCTACTCTACCAAATCTGTGTCATCCAGGGATATATAAGTCTATCTTTTAGAAAAGCAAACATCAGCCAGGCGTGGTGGCTCATGCCTGTAATCCCAGCACTCGGGAGGCTGAGACAGGAGGATCACTGAGAGTTCAAGACCAGCCCGGGCTACAAAGTGAGCTCAAGAGCAGCCTGAATGGCATAGCGAGACCCTGTCTCAAAAAGACAAGGGCCAATGATTTGGCTCAATGGCCTAAGTGCCTGCCTAGCAAGTGTGAGGTCATGAGTTCAATCACTGGTGCCGCAAAAAAAAAAGCAAACATCATTCTAACCTGAGTGTGAAGATTAAAGGCTGCCCTTACGCTAAGGTATACCATTTAGAGTACAAAATTAAATTCAGCTAACATGTTTTGGGTATGATTTCCCTAAATTATGATGAAATTTGTTTGAAAGGAACATCTAGTAGACGTTTTAGAATGTTTTGAACAAAAGTGGCATCAATGAAATAAATGTAGCCTCCCAAGAGAATTATTTAGAATAATAAATCTCAGGTCTATGTAAATTCCCATTATTTTTGTTAAGAAGCAGTCCCATCATTTTATAGTTATGCTGAATTTGCAACTACAAGACACTAGTTAGAGCCTATTATTCATCTTACAATTATAATTTCAGCTTGCAAAGCTCCATAGAAAATGAGTCTTTAGGACCTAGATTGGGGATTCTGAAGAAATAAGGAGGCTTACATTAGCATCTGGATATTTTTTCCAATGCAAGGACCTGCACATATAATATTTACAAGCTAATGTCATGAATTATGTCTTATTGATCTGTCTGTCACTAGCTCCTGGCCCATGGTCTGATACCTTATACACCATTGTAGGAGTAACACAATTATTCAATTTAATTAGAAGAGAAATGATAGAGACAGGCAGTATTTTGGGGTCTCAGTCAATAATTCAGAAATTATGAATAAGATACTGTAAGTGTAACAATTATATGATTTTTATATTTGTGTAGTTTACTTCTGACACATATGTCTATTCATTAGATTTTTTTCTCATAATTTCATCATTCCCTATTATTGTAGTCTCAGTCTGAATGTCCCCCTAAAGTTTCATGCACTCATATTTCAAGGTGAATGGATCATGGGTATGTGATACTCATCACTGTATTAGTCCACTGATGGGTTTATAGCTGGGCATGATGTTGGGAGGTGAAGCCTGGTGGGAAGAGGTGGGTCACTTGGGGCATAGTCTGGAACTACATATATCATTCCTATACTCTTGATCTCCCTCTACCTCCTGCCTATCTTGCCATAAACTGTTTCTCCTCTGCGATGTCCCTCTGCCATGCTACTCTGTCTTGGAACCAGCCAACTATGAATTGAAACCTCTAGAAGTTGTGAGACAAAATAAATCTTTCTTTCTTTCATTTGTGGGTGTTTGGTATTGTGTCTCAGAAACAAGAAAGTAACAAGATACCTATGGGGATTAGCCAAGTAAACTAAAATTTCCTATATGCTTGTTTGTGGTGACACCAGGGAATGACTCCTCAGCAAGTTTTGACATTGTTAGTCTTCCCTTATGCACCATTTCTGTTACCCTCAGTCATTCATGATCAAAAAATATTAAATGAAAAGTTCTAGAATTAAATAACTCATAAGTTATAAAAATTTTTTCCTGCAATAGTTATCATTATTAGTTGTTAATATATTATCATATCTAATTTATAAGTTAAACTTTATCATATATTGGAAAAAAACAGCATATGTAAGATTCAGTACTGACCATAGTTTCAGGCATCTACATATAACGTATCCTCCACAGACAAGCAAGGACTGCTAGAGTAACAAAACCCCAAATAAAACCTGGATGGAGGTTGTTGCAAAGAGCAAAGAAAATGTGTATAATTCCTAGGTACAATAAATAAAAGAAGGGGGAACATAAGAGCCATTCCAGCTTGTAAATATGCCTCAGGGTTCTCAAAATAGGAGATTCAAAAGGTTTACCAGCTATGCAGCACTGTGGGAAGAATAACTAATAACATGTGACTACATGTCAAAAAGAATAATTTGACAATTTGTGCCATGTGAAAAGGAAAGACAAGATTGAAAAAATCTTCATGGACGGGGGAAAAAGAGCCATTGTTTGAAAGGAAAATCATCAGGATTGTACAGAATACTTGAGGTAGAAAACATATCCAGGAATAAGAATATAAGAGGGCTGTGAGCCAGGAAGCATCCTGACTTCAATGGCAGTCTCCTGATATTCATGAACCAAGTATGGATGATTAACAGAAGCTACCAAGAGTTTTGCTTTGCTAGATGTAGGCTAGACAATGGGAAGGCTATAGACCTACATGAGTGGTATTATTTGCAGAGATTTTACACTGGCTCTGTAGTGAGAAATCCAACACACATGAAGCCATTAATCCTAGATATCATCAATCTGGGAACAGAAATTCCAAGAAGAGATAGACTTGAATCTGAAAAGGAATTATGGAGCAAAGAGCTGCAGCTAAGCCCTAAGGTGGGGTTAGGAGTTTGACAGGTTGGTAGAAGCAGAAAGAAGCAAGTCTACCATAGGCATCAAAAATAAATCCTTTTTTGTTTGTACTCCACAAGGTGAAAAAGACGTGTGTGAGTGTATGCAGAATTACAGCCAGATGCATGTGAGTACAAAGCAGAAAGCTTTAAAAACACAAGCGGACTCAGACTGATGTGTGGGTGATGGGGAATCACTCGTGAAGGCTGGATTTGGTAGCAACTGAAGAACCACCTACTGGAAGGAAACTGTGTTTATCCAATGCAAAACTGAGGCAGGCCTAAACTGGGGAGTGTAAATGAGAACCAAAAAAAGAAGATATTGGCCAACGTTCCAAAAGCCTAATAGATTAATAAATTAATGGAAAAAAACTAAAATAAAAATGAAAGTGATGTCACTCAGAGAAACGGGGTTACTGGGAAGAGAATAAAATCTACCAAATGCTTATTGTTTGGCATAAAATATGTTGACTCTGGCAATGGCACAGTCCCCAGGTTGGGAAGATGTCCTATGCTGGTTCCAATCTTTGAGCTCAGTTGCCTCAGAGCCTTGTGGAGATCATAATCATTTGCAGCTTCAATTCAGCCTGTCCTTTATCCCATTCTGATCCTTCCCTTGGACTCACCGGGTTTGTACATGGAGCTGGAACAAATTCAGCAAGACAGACTCTCACTTGGTGTGAATAAAGTAGAGTTGGGTAAAAGCTTATGTAATTTTTTGTCCAACCATATATACTGAACAATCAATACTATCACTAGCTATGTTCATTACAGCACTGCACTAAGTTCTAAATATTGCCCCAGACTCCTTTTTTTCTACCTTATTTCAATTTAAACAATAACTCAAAGTTATATATATCATTAGTCCAACATTACAAGAAAGAAGACAAAAGTAAATCCTCTGAAAGATTAAATCCTAAATTCATGAAACCAGTAATTTAGAATGAGAATTCAAACCAACTTTATTTTTTAAATCCAAATCCTATATAATCTTTTGTTAAAATGCAACGAGAGGTATTATTGCTCACAACATAATAGGAATAAGTGCACATAGAATTACATGAACTCTACACTGAAGCAACAGAAAAAGATGGCAACAATGAACTGATGAGAAGCAAGACAATTTCACTCCTGAGACCTACAATGTTCTTAAATTACTGTCATCTAGTATTATTCATTCATATATAGTGTTTGAGATTTAGAAAACA